>JAXIVJ010018884.1:0-21704 GCA_036785665.1 Chirona hameri
TGTCTATACTTCGTTCTCCAATTACGCCTGTTAAATTAAATATTTAAATATTTAAATATTTTTAAAATATTTAAATATTTAAATTTATGAAATATTTGTCCTATATATAATATATAAAAATGGAACAAATATATATAAAATATAAATATGGAACAAACAATGTTCTTAGGTCATTTTTCGCGTTCTAGACGAAAAACAAACTCAAACATGTGTTACAACGCCTAATGACTGTAATCTGCGGTTTGACCTCGTGACCTCGGATGACCTTGACCTGACCCAAGGTAATAAACAGCTTAGAAAGGTACTTAGAAGTGTCAGACACACGAATCATACCGATTTATCGACAGCTTATGCGCTTAATATCGCAATTTTGCGCGACAATTCCATCCATCGAGACCTTTTGACACGGTCAAACATTTTGTACTTGACCTGACCTGTGACGTCATCGGTGACCCCGAGGTCAACAATATTATGTTTCCCTCGATAAATTTCCCAGGGCTATCGAATTACGTTTCAATTTTTACATTCGGTCCAGTAGTTCCGGAGATCCGAGGGGGGGGGGGGGGCAAAAAGTAGCCCCCCCCACCCCCCAGTAAGTCGCGTTATAAAATATACCCCAGTAACTCGCGGGTTAAAGCTGCTGCGAGAAACATGATTCTTGTTTCAAATATCATTTGAATGGTGACCATATCCTCGTATTCAAGAAAAACAAACTATAAATTACTTTTTTGATATTTCGGCCACAGGCCTTTTTCAAAACAAAATCTACATGAAGAATTGCATCGATATCGCCGCCTGCCTGCCGACTAATTTAAACACATAATTGCGAACATAACACGTGACGTGACGATTATTCAAACTACCTTTATTATTCCTGAACCGCCATTATCACTTTATCACTGCAATGTGTTAGCACATTACATTCATAAATATATATATACACAAACATACGGAAAAACATACATACCTCATGCATGTCTAAGATATAGCATAGCATTACATACCCAACATACTGAACAGCATTACATACTCATAGCATTGCATATCACAACACAACAGTAGCATTATACAACCCGCATAATTGGCCATGATGATCCCTGGGTATTTAATGACGGTACCACACTCCTAATAACGATACTTTCTGTAATCTTTCTATCTGGATGATCCTGAGCTCTGTACATGATTTTAAGATCTAGAAGGTCTGAATTTGTACGAATTTCATCCTGGTTATGCACATTTAGGAAATTATCGCCAAAACGGGGTGTTCATTGTTTTGCTTAGCGCGTCACGTCGATGTTCGTTGTAGCGCAAGCGGACTGGACGCATAGATTCCCCCCACATATGCGGCCCTTTAATTTACATAGCTTGCAGCGGATTTCATACACAACGTTTCTTTGCGTACAATCACCTTTAAAACCGGACATGCATAGATGACATCCACGACCCCCTGGAGTCTGGACAACTAGGTTTACAAACTGCAGACCTCACAAGAGATGTTCTTAGTTTATTCTCGTTCTCCCGCACCTCGCTTTCTTCACACAGAGATGCATCACAAATCAGCAGCGTCTCCCTTGAAACCAGCATTCTTGGCTTGTTACATTTACGACTATGCAGGATTATGGACATATGGACAGCGTGCTCTAGAGGAATGTTTAGCATTCCTTAACAGCCAGCACCCTAATCTGTCGTTTATCATGGAACATAGCGGAGGAGGAAAAGGAGTCCCTTTCTTGGATACTTGAGTGACGGTGCAGCAACATCACCAAAACAGAAGCGGGAATTTACATTAAACCAACCAACTCAGGCATTATACTACACGCAACATCTGCTCATCCCAAAGGCACAAAACACAACATCATTCGTAACATGTTCCATAGGGCTTACAACAACTCATCAGGTCAAGAAAAAGAGAATAGAAGCATCGACAAAATATGGAACTTATTAGGAAATTGGTACACTCAGAGGCTTTTAAGGAGGTTATTGAAAGAAGTGCAAAGATCAAGGGCTGGTAAGGGGAGGGGCGAGAGGAGAAGGAGGACAGATACAGGGGACGGTTTCCTAACCTTATCATACTTAGATGAGCCACTCCTGTGGAAAATCAAACATATTGTGAGAAAATCAAAATTAGGAGTACGAATAGCTTGGAAGAACGATAATAAACTAAGAACATCTCTTGTGAGGTCTGCAGTTTGTAAACCTAGTTGTCCAGACTCCAGGTGGTCGTAGATGTCATCTATGCATGTCCGATTTTAAAGGTGATTGTACGCAAAGAAACGTTGTTTATGAAATCCGTTGCAAGCTATGCAAATTAAAGGACCAAGATGCCTCATATGTGGGTGAATCTATGCGTCCAGTCCGCTTGCGCTACAATGAACATCGACGTGACGCGCTAAGCAAAACAATGAACACCCCGTTTTGGCGATCATTTCCTAAATGTGCATAACCAGGATGAAATTCGTACAAATTCAGACCTTCTAGATCTTAAAATCATGTACAGAGCTCAGGATCATCCAGATAGAAAGATTACAGAAAGTATCGTTATTAGGAGTGTGGTACCGTCATTAAATACCCAGGGATCATCATGGCCAATTATGCGGGTTGTATAATGCTACTGTTGTGTTGTGATATGTAATGCTATGAGTATGTAATGCTGTTCAGTATGTTGGGTATGTAATGCTATGCTATATCTTAGACATGCATGAGGTATGTATGTTTTTCCGTATGTTTGTGTATTTCTTGTTGTTGATATTTATGAATGTAATGTGCTGACACATTGCTGTGATAAAGTGATAATGGCGGTTCCGGAATAATAGAGGTAGTTTGAATAATCGTCACGTCACGTGTTATGTTCGCAATTATGTGTCGGCAGGCAGGCGGCGATATCGATGCAATTATTTTGTAATCATGTATACACTGTAGACATAGGCGTAGGAACAGGGGGCAGGGGGCAGCCGCGCCCCCAACATTTTGGATTTTAGCATTACGCCATGGGAGTTGCACGGAAAGTATTGACTTCAGAATGCCTCCTGCCCCCCCCCCCCCCCACTTGAACATAGTTACTACGCCCCTGACTGTAGATCATGTATATTTTATTTTGAAAAAGGCCTGTGGCCAAAATATTAATACATAAAAAGTAATTTATGTTTTATTTCATTTTTCTTGAATACGAGGATAAAGTCACTATTCAAATGATATTTTTTTAACAAGATAAGGTTCGGTTAAAAAAAACAGTTTTATTCAACCTGATAAAAAAAAACAGTAAAATCGGTCTCTGGGGGCCGATTTCATCTAATACCAGTTTTGGTTGGCGCCACTTGAAGCATTTTTATTTTTAACACTCCTGCTTGCTACACTGACAGACATCGGATACTCTTGAGAGTTCTTAGAGACCATACAGGCGTCGATTTAGTCCCTGCAGAGAGCCACATTTTACGAGAACTTTCGAGGGGTCTTTTCGTCTCAAGATTATCTTGTTTTGTCAAGGTTCTCAGCGTGAACTATTTAGTCTTGCTTGAGAATGCCTGAAAAGTCAAGGCGCTGGCCGAGATTGAGCCGGGGACACTTCACGTGTTAAGCGAGCGCTCTACCACTGAGCAACAGCGCGGCTTGTACCAGAATAGGCAAAAAGACGGTTCCAACCAAGGCAATTGCTGGGTGAGGTTGATATTTACCGACAAATGATGGTATGCAAGTAATATTTACAAATCAAAACAATCGGAACAATAATAGTTATTCCGTATTTACTTGCATAAAAGTCGGTTTCCGTCGTTGCGATTACAGCGACACCTGCAGTGCTATGGTGGCGCCATCTGCATGGAATGAATTCAATTTCAGGATTATCTCAGGAGACCATCCACTCAACAGCTGACTGCAAAACATCCCGCGAGTTCAATCCTGGATCGGGACAGACTTTTCTTATTCGTTGGCTGCCTGATGGTCTCAGACATACAATGGTCAGCTGGAGACATATTTACTCTCTACAACCAACGCTGAGACCACATATATTTATCAGGCAAGACCATCCACTGAAAGGTCTCAAAATGGAAACCGTGCAGGTTTCTCAGGGAAGAGCATTTAGCAAAAGTTCTAAAAAGTGTTTCTGAGTGTACTCTATGCGGGTTTCCAGCCTGGCCCTGCTTGCTACTCTATGCGGGTTTCCAGCACGGCGCTGCTTGCTACACTATGCGGGTTTCCAGCCCGGCCCTGCTTGCTACACTATGCGGGTTTTCAGCCCGGCCATGCTTGCTATGTTGCTAAACCTGCATAGCATTACATATGTTGGGTATGTAATGCTATGCAGGTTTCCAGCCCGGCCATGCTTGCTACACTATGCGGGTTTCCAGCCCGGCGCTGAATCCGATGAGCTGCGTGGCCGGACCTTCTTAAGAAGGCCTGGTTGAAAGAATGAACCATTTTTATTAGAGTTCTCGTTGACTGTCTGGCTGTGTGATTTCAACATGCACTATGTGGATTTTTATGTTCATAAATGGTACCTCCAATGAGTTGCGTTAGTCTGATCTTGCTGATGTCAGTTCATCTTCCATTGGTCAATGCAGCAACAAATGTAACTAGGTAAATATGCTTTGCTTTGTATTTTTACACATATAAAACACAATAACAGTTTCACACCCAAACTCATTCACATGCCAAGCGTGCATACCACAAGCATTCATTGGAGGACGGAGTACACCACATAGATCACAAATATGCATGAGAAGTGGCGTGGAAAGACAACCGCTCGGTAGTACCGTCCAGCGGGTACCAGCATGTTACCGGTCGGTGGGGACGTATGAAGTGCTCCGTCCCACCCCCACTCTTCATCAACTGGCAACACAATAACAAAGTGTGGCAGGTACCTGAGAGGTGGCGGGGCCCGCCAGCGGGCCAGCCCGCACGTAACAACTGCAGCGGCGGCTACGACAGCGAGTATTAGAAGCTGTCGGCCACACACTGGCCGTTGATGCAGTGCAGGCCGCGGCCGCAGGCGGAGCCCTCGGCCGCCGGCCGGTACGACACGCAGTAGCCGCTGGACGGCTGGAAGCAGTAGAGCTCGGCGCACACGCGATGGTCCTTGAAGCAGGCGCTCGAGCCGCGGTCGCGCTTGCACTGCGCGTCCACGGTCATCAGCTTGCCGGGCAGCGACTTGGTCGACGGCAGGTTGGCAGGTGCCGTCGGATAGTTGTGCATGCAGCGTGAGCGCCGGTCGTTGGCGAAGTGAGCGAACTGGTTGAGGCTGCAGGCAGACCACTGCAGGCCCTTGTGGTCGCGCCGCAGGTCCGACATGATGTAGCCGTCCTTCCAGGGACAGGAGCGTGCTCCCGGCCCGCCCAGGTACGCTGCCGGCGGCGAGCCATCGTGCACGGCTCCCATCAGATGGCCCAGCTCGTGCGCGGCCACGATGATGCCAGAGAAGCCGGTTGAATCCTCCACCAAAGACACAGCGTTGACCTTTTTATGGTAATTGCTGATGCTGCAGCCGCCTCCCACGTAGGCGTAGCCAGCTGTCACCTTGTTGCACGTGCCTCCGCCGTTTCTGCGCGTGCACATGTCACGCTTGGTGATGACCATGACAGCATCGTAGGTGGGAAGGCGTTTCTCCTTGAACAAGTACTTGCCGATAGCTGCAAGCGCGCCAACGGCGTCAAGAGCTTTGCTGTTGACCATGTGCTTCTCCAGATAAGGCGTGGCCTTCTTGCTCTTGCTGATAACAATGCCGGCCACCTTGATGGTGATGGACGGCTGGTCGGCAGACTTGTAGCGCAGGTCGACAGCGTTCATGAAGGTCATGAGGTAGCGCTTGACGGCCTTCGCCTTGAAGTTGTGCGCCATGTAGGTCTCGTAGTCGACGATAAGCAGCACCTCCGGGTAGAGGGAAGGTGTGTCGCGCTTGTGGCGGCTGGACGGGGCGGCGGCCGAGGGGGCACCACTGTCAGCCGGCTCCTGTTCCACAAACAGCGAGTCGTCGTGCTCAATGAGAGCCGAGCCGGTGGCGGCCGGCGGCGTGGCGGCGCGCTTGTAGATGACGTGCAGTCCGCGGGTGACGGGCGGTGTCGAGCGGCGCTGGCGCAGCCGGGCCGTGCCGTCGTGGCTGTCAGACCCGTCCAGCTCCTCCTGCTCGTCAGCCAGCAGCGCGTCGTCGTCGTTAGGTGATGGGTAGTGGTGGTGCACGCGCTGCGGCGCCGACGCGATCACCAGGTCGGCCACCACGCCGTTCAGCTGCAGCGTGTCGTCCTCGGCGTGGTCGACCAGCAGCGCCGCCTCGCGGGTCACGTCCTGGTACGGCTCGCCCACGTACATGTCAGTGTCGCCCTCCACGCGCTCGATGTTGATGTCGCTGTCGGTGCCGTCCGCGTAGAAGAGTCGGATGCGGTTGTCGATCTCACGGTTCATCTCCAGGTCCAGGTCAATCTCGTTGCCGAAGGCGCGCACGTGAACGCTGCGCCGGTGTCGGCCGTTCAGGCTGCGCTTGCGCTTGGAGCTCACGTGGAAGAGGTCGTACTCGGGCACGTCCTCGTGGCGCTCCACAGCGAAGACGTGGCGCAGCTCGTCGACGGAGAGGTGAAGGTGCAGCGTGTGCCGCGGAGCTGTCTGCAAGGCGGCCGTGGCCAGCTCGTCCGGTGAGGACGCCTGGCTGGCAGCACAACTGCTCAGAATCACCACAATTTGGAACAGAGTGCACGCCATTTCTACTGAAATTTGCTGCGTACTCTGCTAGCAGAGAGTTGAGTTGATTTAGACTAGGGTGACGGGCCAAAGCGTCTCCCTAGTTAGCAGAGGACCTGAGCCCTGTGGAGTCGGTGGACGACTTGCCGGTCCTCTCAGCCGTTGCGGTATATGTACCGTGCCGAGCGTGCGGCGCCGTCCAATGGCAGGCGGCGACTGGTGTGACGTCATCCAGCCGGCTCTGTGCCGCCGACAAACGACGTGGTCCGGCTGCAGTGCGGCACGTGTGAGTACTCTGAACAGGTGACCGGGGTCACCACAGACCGGCGTGACCTGTGCAGCACAAATCTGCATGTTATTTTCGCAGATCGGCACTGAACGATCCGCTTGCTGTGATCAAGTATTCTCGCGTGTACAGAGAACACGCCTTTTGAATGTCTGTTGGATTGAGAGATTGATACTGTAATTGACATTGTTTCGCTTATTAAAGAGAATGTTTCACCTTTCTGAAAGTTGTCAAATATACGCTGGTTGTAGTCGAAAATATGAAGTAAGTGCTGCTGAAAACGATGGTGATATTTTTCTCTCTCGAAAAGTCACTTTGCTTTATACAAATTAACCCGCGCCGTGCCGGTGCTCGGCGCCAACTTCGCCGTGCCGGGGGTGTTTAGACACCCCCCCCCCCTCCAACTCGAAAACTAAAAGGGCTAGAAAGACGCAGAAAAGCGTGTTCGAAAGCTCTCGAGAAGCACATTCGAAAGTACTTAATATTTTTTTTCTCGTAAAGCCAATATTGAGGTCACCAGAGGTCATCAAAGGTCAAATTTTCCTGTTTTAGGACATTGCTCCAGAAATTCCCATATATCTCAGAAACGATGATAGTTAGAAAGAAACGGAAAAAAGCAAACGCCAGCCAGTTAAATTTGTAATCGCTCAGGTGTCCTCAGATTTGATCTCAGGTCAATATTTGAGGCTCCAGAGGTCAAAAAGAAAAAATGCAGTTTTTTTGCTAAATCGTTTTTGCTATTAACTTCTTACTTAATAAAGATAACGGAAAACTCTTTACGCCATTGTGTTTATCTTGTCATGGCGCTTTGAATGATATATATATATATATGGTGACCTTGCTAAGTTTACTTAATAATTTGACCTAAGGTCAAGGTCATGTGGTGACCCAAGTAGGTCATGTTGCATATGGGAAGATGTACCTCGACGAGACAAACACATTGGTGTCGGTTTCACTTCTCTATCGTCATTATGTCGAGAGTTATTGACATACAACTGTTGGTGACCTCGGATGACCTCGGCTGACCCTGTAGGGGTCAGTGAACAAAAATGGCACCTAGGTCATCAATAATGGCCTATAATAACATGATCCGGAAGGAATTAGACTGATATCTTGCGTATCTTTGGAATAGGAAGCATTTGAATATTTCCCCATTGACTTATAATGGGAGGTCACGAAATTGACCCGACCTTAGGTCGCTGATATACAAAATTCAAGATAAACAAATTGTAGATACATATGACCTTATAAAATCCTGTAAGTATAAAACCGATCATCTAAAAACTGTGACTGTGGTACGACCACAAGTTTTTTTTGGAGGTGGGGTTATGTGACCTGGTCTGGTGACCTGACCTGAGATGACCCGATGTATTTTTTTAACATAATGTGTGCAATTGATGCCCGAACAGCTGTGTCTAAAAACGGCGGCGCTGCGCGCCGCCGTTTTTTCGCTATCTTCGAAAAACCTGAGGGGGGGTGTCTAAACACCCCCGGCACGGCGCGGGTTAAGGTTTTAAATTTGGGATGATGACGTTATTATTGAGCTATAGACCGCCGCTGATTGACTGACAAAGGGGGATTGGTTGGCAAAGTGGCTGTCAGCCAATCAGCGACGGCACTAGCCTAGGTCCCATTTTGCAAATTATAAATGAAATTGCTTAAAAACGGCTAAGTTTTGGTGAAAATGACCTTTGTATTTTCGACATTTAAATAACGGCCAAAGATAATGGCTATCTCAGGTCAAAACAAATACGAAGGTGACACATTCCCTTTAAAGGGAATAGTAAACCTTTAACATTGGTTTTTAACTGAGATTGTCGGGAGCACTGAGAAATCTCCAAACCTGAAATTTTCCCTTCCAAAACGATCTAGTTGCTGAGTTTCAACGCAAAAACCGTTGGAGCTATTGGGAGCTATTTAAAGGGACAAAACTAGTGACGTTTCGCATACATTATTAGTGTGATTTCTACCGCACTTGGTTTTCACTATTTGAACCGACCGCCACCGTAACGTATCATGTGTTTGGCAACAAAGTTGCAAGGAAGGCTCGTTCCTAGTCTGGCGTAGCCATTGGTTCAAAATCCGTTTCACGAAGCTGATTCGTCTATAGATTGCGCTATCGCCGCTGTTGTGGTCCAAGGCAAACACGACAAATATGAAACATCATGTGCCTTCAGGTTTTTAAAAAAATAATGTGGTTAATTTTGAACCGATATCCAATTGAAAATTACCGAAAGATGCTTCGTGAAAAGACGCATTTTTATGGGTGGCTGGTCGCGGTGCCTGCAATATATCGATTAAATTTGGACAATGTTTGTTTTTGCTTGACGTTGCCTTGCGTAAAGTTCATGATGACCTATAAATATTATTGGCCATAACTTTGTCAATTGTCTTTGGATTTCCGATAGAAAAAAATGCCGACACTCGCCTTGAAAAAGGCACATCTTTTGATGGATGGTTCGTGCCTGTAACTGCAATGTTCGCTGCAATAGAAGCACATCCAGTATTTATATATACCTATAATACACGTGACTTCAGGTTTTGGTAAATAACCTGGTTAATTTTGAACCGATTTCCAATTGAAAATTAACAAAAGATTCTTCGTGAAAAGACATATTTTTTGATGGGTGGCTGGTCGCGGTACCTGCAATATATCGATTAAATGTTGACAATGTTTGTTTTTGCTTTACGCTGACTTGCGTTAAATTTATGATTAGCTAGAAATATTATTGGCCATATCTTTGTCAATTTCATTGGATTTCCAATTGAAAATAATCCCGACACTCGTCTTGAAAAGGCGCATCTTTTGATCGATGATTCTTACCAGTAGCCGCAATATTCGCTGCAGTAGAAGCGCATCCACACATTTATTTACACACAAACACATTTATGGGTATAGCACATATATTTATGCATATGCACATTTATGGACGTGACTTCAGGTTCACGCCACGCCACTCCAACTCCACGCATGCGACGTCATAGTACAAACATTCACATTTCACGCATGTAAAAATATTAATATTTTGTTCTTCAAATTATCACAAATTGCCCAGCGAACGAGGTTGTTACTTGTTGCAGTAGTGTTGTTTACACATTCTGATTCAAGGATAGACTTTTGCCGGTATGACGTCACAACTCATTTTTACGTGTGACGTCACAACAATCTTGCGTCACCAAAATGAGTTGTGACGTCATACCGGCAAAAGTCTATCCTTGAATCATAATGTGTCACTTGTCCTACGAAGAGAGGTTGCAAAGGCTGCAGTGCCCTCGTTGTACTACAGGCGGAAACGTGCCGACATGATCTACATGTACCAGTTGTTCAACGGTGGCATCGACGTAAATCCCGAACATTTCTTTACCCTGGTCAGGGATGGTACATACAAGAGGTCATCCTTTCAAGGTACTCAAGCCCAGAGCAGCCTGCAGGGTGAGGAGGTCCGTCTTCTCAGTCCGGGTGGTGACTGGAATGCGCTGCCAGCAGTTGTATGCTCGGCCTCGGTCACCTCCTTCAAGGCGAACCTGGACGCCCATTGGACGCACCTCTGCTACTCAATACATGACAATGATTGAGTGTGTACGAAAGTTATGAGCTCGATGAGAGCGGGGCCTAAAGGCCATGCGGCCTTCTATAAATCCCGACTACCGTAAGGTAAGGTAAGGTAAGGTATATAACGGGACAATGAAGCTGTATACGGAAGCTGACTTTTGACTTTCCAAAGCCCACAGTGCATAGCAGTTTTAGGCATATTTTGGATGAAAAGATATGCACCGGTCCACAGAGATGCACTATAATCATATACGAAGTTCATAATGGACAATAATTCCCTTCTGCTCGATTGGATTCACACCAGAGGCCAATTTCACAAAGAAGTTAGTAATTACACATGTTTGCGATTACAAACGCAAGAAAATATTGCAAACCTCACAAAAAGACATTTCACAAACATTTACCACCTCTGAATTACCGATTGTAAAGAAAATTGTAAACACAAATGTTAGTACAGCAGAAACCTTGAAATCAAGAACGTTTGTATTACACTTTATGCTAATTACAAATAATTTGATTGTTAACAAATTGTTTTAACGAATATTTACATTGTGGTTTATTTTTGTATTCAAAATAAATTAGTTATAGGGAGAATTATCTTTTCATTAATATTTCATCGGAATGCAAACTCTGATCATAAAAATACATATTGGCAAGCAATTAGAGTAAACAGAATTTGACCATTCACCAGGTGGCGGAGCATAACAACAGAACTACTCTTAAAAGAAAGATCGTTGAATTTCTAGACCATTTGTTCACCTAACCTAGCCGATTTCCTACGTCGTAAAGGATGAAGGTTCACTGCACATTGCACAAGACATCGTTGACCACTGCAATTCTATCGCCATGCGGTTTCTCCACGCGGAGGCGACCCTCACATCATAGCGCAATCGGTAAGGTGCACTCTGACTGGACTTCAAAGCTGGAGATCCCTTTCAAATCTCTCGGGGAAATAACTTCTTTGGCAGCTATACCTATGTATAACTAAGCCATTACCCTAACAGCCTCGGCAACGTAACAACCTCACCAAGAAAATAACCTGAACAGTCAAACAAGGTCAACTATCAATGCAGTTTCTGAAATTCAGAACCCCTGACCCACTGGAATTACAAGTTTGTAACTGCAAACATTTCCTCACTTCCGTCAACCTTTGAGAAATAGAACATGTGCAATTGCAAACATTTCTTCAAACAATATCTCTGTAAACTAGTTTGTAAATAGTAAATTGAGATTTACTGCCCTGGGGTTTTGTGAAATCCAAACTACAAACATGTGTAAACATTATTTGTAATAAAGAAATTCTTTGTAATTACACACTTTTTTGCTTTGTGAAATTGGCCTCGGATTTGATTTTTTTACCGCATACGTATGCATGAAATCATGACCCATTTAAACAAAAATGGAGTTATCACTTGAAATTGGATGAAGCACTCATTTTATATGTAAATCCTTTCACGCTAAACATAAAAATGTCCCGACCCGAAGTTATTTAAATTGAAAAGGTAAAATTGCTCAACACTTTTAAGCGGTACTCAGCAAGTATTTCTGGTCCACTCTAAAATTGTTGACAAGTTGTGCTCAAACTAATGTGTTTTTTCAGGTCAAGGGCAAAACATATATTGCAAATGCTTCAATTATTGTAAATATGAACCTCACATACAATAAACATGAACCTCACCTCAAGAAACAAAAAAACATATTATCAAGACGAATCTAAATCGGCCTCTTAGTTTCCTCCAAATATCGGTTTTTAGTTTATGCTATTTATTATTTAGCGTCACCTCTAACAAATCAACACGAAAAACGAAAGGAACAAAAGCGCCAGAGATGACACGCATCACTAATCTCAAGTACTTGTACTTTTCTGACAAGTATTTGTATGTTTCTGTGGATGAAGAAAATCCGATAAAAAATTAATTATCATTTAAGATATTCTAAAAAGTAGTTCGCAACCCAGTTGATATTTTCTATTCGCCTCTGAAAGAGCTATCCGGACAAAATTGCGCAAAAATGATCAGTAACATGCCAAAGTATTTATTTTAGGGACAAATTGAATTATTAAACAAACGTAAGACGAGTTTTCAACATCACTGTTATCATCAAGTTGAGACCTGATGATAACCGTGATGTTCAAAACTCGTCTTACGTTTAATAATTCAATTTGTCTTAAATTAAATACTTCGGCACGTTACCGATCATTTTCCTCTTCTCGGAATTGTAACATTCATGTCTTTCACGCCAGCCATCCAAATCAGGCATACTGGACATAGCATCCTGTATAGGTAAGCCAGCATACACATGAGTACTATCTGTTATTATACACCCATCTGTTATTCACCCATCTGTTATTCGGCTCTGAAACTCGGCCTATAGCCGGGATTCCCGTTATGGCCACACGGATGTGAAACCTGTTGGTGACATCCATCGGGTCCCGATGTGCGTGTGCGTGCGTCACCCTTTGATGACCGCTCTGATGAAGATAAACGGACGTAGGGACAGCAGCGACACCTGGGTGAAATCCGGCCGGTTTCTATACCTGAGGGTGGGTCCGGCTGAATTCTGGGAGGATCGTACAGATTTCTCGGTAGATCTGACAGATTTCTCGGTAGATCTGACAGGTTTCTGGATAGATCCGGATGTGTTGTTGGAGGATCTGACCCAGGTTTAGGTAAATCCACTTGGTTTAAGTTGCATATGCTCTTCGTTCTTGCTTTTGATACTCGACGTCGACTGGCTTCTTGACTGACAGTTTGTGCGTATAGATCCGGCACGAATGTCTCTTGAAAGATCGGAACGTTTCGTGCGAAACAGGATGAACCAGTTTGCAGATTTACATGTGATGTATGAGAAAGCGGTGCGCCGTGCGAATGATACTATCTTCTTTGTGTAAGTTGTATTGGTAACCACGGGGATGCGTGGACAATCTGCCATGAGATTATCCATCGTCTCCATCAATAACGGTCGTATCTGCGTGAAGATATTACGATTAGCCAGCAATTTTTAGAAACTGAATAATGGTCTTCTAAACTTCCCTTAGTTTAACATGATTTGGTCGCACGTCAAAATGTAAGCAATCGGAGTAAACCGTGAAAATATGGTTTAGAAAATGGCATTAGATATTCACTTTTTGGTTGACCTACCGTAATCGGAAATCAATATTGTTATATGAAGTACGCATTATTGAATATTTGTCGTTGAAATATGCAAATACAAGGCACCGCCAGACAAAGTCTCTGGCGGTAACTGCGTCAGTTTTTTTTTGTGACAGCATGAAGGCTGGGACTCCCTAACAACCTCACGAGAAGTTGCATCCCCCTCTTCCTGTCGCTTCCTCATGCGCAGCGCTTACCACAACACCTATCGTTGTCTGCTCATGTAATGCATCGCTCCCTAAAAACCCGTGACTCAGCAAATGGATCGACTCGGTCGAACATCGGCGTCGCGGCTCTACAAAGAAGCCATCGAGCACAATAATACCCTCCCTATGGCTCAGCGGCGCCGGCTGCGCAGCTTGTACCGTCACCTCTTCCGGGCAGCGAGGTGTGGCGCAAAAACGACCAGCGGCGGGTCGCGGCTGTGTGCAGACTGCGCAGCCGGCCGGCCCGCTGGCAGTGGTGATCTGACCCGGCGTCTGGGTTACGAGCGGGCGGTGACGCCGGCGGCGCCGGCGGCTGGAAGTGGTGGTTGTGACGCGATCTCTCTTGGTTCGCGGAGAGGCGGGATGGACCGTGGCGCCTCATAGCTTCACCGAGCTGGCGGTCTGCCTTCGGGATGGGCCGTGGCGCCTCACAACTTCACCGAGCTGGCGATGCGCCTTCGGGATGGGCCGTGGCGCCTCACAGCTTCACCGAGCTGGCGATCTGCCTTCGGGAGGGGCCATGACGCCTCACAGCTTCACCGAGCTGGCGATCTGCCTTCGGGAGGGGCCGTGACGCCTCACAACTTCACCGAGCTGGCGATCTGCCTGAATGCCAGCCGGAAGGCCGGGATGTCCGCTGTGGTGTGGAACTCATCTGACATGGTCTGCTCAGCTTCCAGTCACTCTACGCATCTGAGATTGAGAACGATAGCCGCGGGGTGGCGATGATTTGATCGGACCTGACCTGACCTACCATATCCTTAAATCCGGACCTGACCTGACCTGATCTAACCTGCCCTGACCTGGTCTGATCTGACCTGACCTGACCTGACCTGGTATGACCTGACATGGCCTGACCTGCCCTGACCTGGTCTGAACTGGTCTGACCTGACCTGACCTGATCTAACCTTCCCTGACCTGGCCTGACCTGGCCTGACCTGGCCTGGCCTGACCTGACCTGACCTGACCTGACCTGACCTGACCTGACCTGACCTGACCTGACCTGACCGCAGCTGGTGCCTCATTGACACAAATGACCAGGAGAAGAGACACCGCCGGACAAGCCACCTGTCCTCAGTGACACTACGGAACCCTCCGGGGGGGGGGGGGGGGAGGGGGGTCACTAGCCGATGCTGCTGCTGCTATTGCTGAGGTGACAGTGACCGGCGATGCTCTGAGGTCCAGCGGGCCCGTGTTTGCCGAGGCGACAGTGACCGGTGACAGCCCCCAAAACCAGCAGGGGTTTGATCAGTGCAGCAGCAGCTGATGAAACGGGCCGCCCCTGCTGGGAGTTGGTGTGCACACTGCTGGGAGTTGGCCGCTGGACGTGCGTGTGCGCAGTGCAGCCCTGACATTGCACTCATTGATTCTGACGACACTTCGCAAGGCTATTTATGGAGACAGGTATCGGGCTTTAATCTCCACCACGGGTTTCCAGGAATCGGGCTTTAACCTCCACCACGGGTTTCCAGGTATCGGACTTTAACCTCCACCACGGGTTTCAAATAGGTTTCAAATAGGTCAAACTCTTTTGCTAAAAAATAGCCTTTTTACATTTGAAGAGCTCTGAGTCTGGAGCCTTAACTATTGACCTGAGTTCAAAACTGAAGACATCAAGAGCGATAACATTTTTCAAGAGCTTGCTATTTCTTTTTCCGTTTGTTCCTAGCTATCATAGTTCCCGAGATATTTGGGGGTGTTCGAAGCGAAGTCCTGAAACTGGAAAATGTGACCTTTGATGACCTCTGGTGA
Organism: Chirona hameri; assembly: GCA_036785665.1. Lineage (NCBI taxonomy): Eukaryota > Metazoa > Arthropoda > Thecostraca > Balanomorpha > Balanidae > Chirona > Chirona hameri. The sequence goes on from JAXIVJ010018884.1 coordinate 15,613, forward strand.
CCTTAATATTGACCTGAGAAACAAAATGTTCGGAAACGTTTCAAAATGCTTTTTGACGGGCTTTCGAACGTTGTTTTCGGGTTTTGTCTATGTCCCATAGGAGCCGAGTTCGAAGGGGGGCGCCAACCCCCCTCGGCACGGCGAAGGTGGCGCCGAGCACCGACGCGGCGTGGGTTAAAGCTGGAAATGTGCACTTTCTCGTTTTCCACATTTTGCTTGAGACGATCCTATCACATCCTTGCCAGCTGCCACTGGATCAGCATGCATCTTGTTTGTGCGCTTTACCGATTAACGCCCACCGTCACCAAACATATGGAAAGAGTGAAATTGGAACCTCAAACGCATTCACATTCAGCCATTTTTAGCACATCAAGCCGGGACAGTGAGATCAGTTGTGGTACGAAGAGTGTCATGCCAAATCCTTCGTTGAATATTTTACACAAATACATTCATATATACTTCCGCTGCAGATAACGTTTTAGCTCTGGTTGTATTTCGTATTTTCATAAAGATGTTCCTAGCTTATATGTCCAGTGAGATATTCAGTTTTGTTAAAGGGATAACGTTCTAATTATCATCGTTTTCACCTTCGGGCATCTGAATCACTTACTACTGTTGGTGATGACGTGGCAGTAAGTGACATCCAGATCGCGGAGAGATTCGTGATGGTAGCGTAGCTCCGTGTATGTGTTACAAGTCCGTCGTATGTTGATAATTTAGTGACTAAGCACTTTCAATTCTCGTACGAACGCTAATGGGGCGTAATATCCGAGTGGTTCAGACGTCTGGCTCTCACGTGTGGACCCCGGGTTTCGAACCCGGGTTTCGGCGTTACCTTTTCTTGGTTTTGTTTTGTTTTGTTCCATTTCATTCTGTTGGAGAGGCGCTTTAATTTAAGTTGGTGCTTTTGCGCCGATCCGCAATTGTCTGTTAATTTATGTATCTTTTGTTAAACAAAATAAACTGAAACTGAAACTGAAACTGAAACTGAAACCCCGGTAGAGCTATGGCCCCCTGGGCGCTAATATGACCAATGTGTTCGCTGGCGCTCCATACGTGTTGGCGACCAAGTGAATCGTCAATTTTTTTTTTATAAAAAAGGAAAAGGATCGCACGAACGCTAAATGTATAACCGTATTTTCTGGAGGTGATATGTTATACCACGTTATGGTTATCCAAATTTGTGCACACGGTTCATTTGGTCGTCTTATGATCCTATTCCTATGCAACGAGCGAAATTAGGTTACAAACCTGACCCGGTGAACAACGGGCCAGCGTTCCGCGCATTTGCCGCTCGTCAGTGCACGGAGAGCTGTGACAAAAAGATAACGGAGACGCCAAACGTCCTCGTTTGAAGCAGGCTCATTCCTACCTTGGGGTAAAGAAATAACACTATAATTTCGATGTCCGTTTAATATCATCTTTAGAACTTGCGTCAGCATATTTCAGGTCGATAAAGTATTGTATATATGCTTAGGCGTTGTTTGTGTTACATCCTACCGTTTGTGTTGTACAGTTATGACACGGCTGCCTCCAAAAGAGGTGCTTGTCAGTCATCGGCTCTCGACGTCATGCTGTTCAAACTATGTTTGTTTTAAATTATGAGTCTTTGCAACGAAATTTGGGTATCGGAAGGCAATCCCCCCGCTCCATTCTGAGCGGCTGGATTCGCCCATGGTATACATAGATGAGTTCTCACGGGTTATCGCGGTCATCACACAGGAAGCCCAGCCGGTCAGTGGCCGACAACTGACTCCTCTCCACTGGAACATTATCGCGGTCATCACACAGGAAGCCCAGCAGGTCAGTGGCCGACAACTGACTCCTCTCCACCGGAACATTATCGCGGTCATCACACAGGAATCCCAGCCGGTCAGTGGCCGACAACTGACTCCTCTCCACCGGAACATTATCGCGGTCATCACACATCCCAGCCGGTCAGTGGCCGACAACTGACTCCTCTCCACCGGAACATTATCGCAGTCATCACACAGGAAGCCCAGCCGATCAGTGGCCGACAACTGACTCCTCCCCACCGGAACATTATCGCAGTCATCACACAGGAAGCCCAGCCGGTCAGTGGCCGACAACTGACTCCTCTCCACCGGAACATTATCGCAGTCATCACACAGGAAGCCCAGCCGGTCAGTGGCCGACAACTGACTCCTCTCCACCGGAACATTATCGCGGTCATCACACAGGAAGCCCAGCCGGTCAGTGGCAGACAACTGACTCCTCTCCACCGGAACATTATCGCGGTCATCACACATCCCAGCCGGTCAGTGGCCGACAACTGACTCCTCTCCACCGGAACATTATCGCGGTCATCACACAGGAAGCCCAGCCGGTCAGTGGCCGACAACTGACTCCTCTCCACCGGAACATTATCGCGGTCATCACACAGCCTAGCCGGTCAGTGGCAGACAACTGACTCCTCTCCACCGGAACATTATCGCGGTCATCACACAGGAAGCCCAGCCGGTCAGTGGCCGACAACTGACTCCTCTCCACCGGAACATGATCGCGGTCATCACACATCCCAGCCGGTCAGTGGCAGACAACTGACTCCTCTCCACCGGAACATTATCGCAGTCATCACACATCCCAGCCGGTCAGTGGCCGACAACTGACTCCTCTCCACCGGAACATTATCGCGGTCATCACACATCCCAGCCGGTCAGTGGCAGACAACTGACTCCTCTCCACCGGAACATTATCGCGGTCATCACACATCCCAGCCGGTCAGTGGCAGACAACTGACTCCTCTCCACCGGAACATTATCGCGGTCATCACACAGGAAGCCCAGCCTGTCAGTGGCCGACAACTGACTCCTCTCCACCGGAACATTATCGCAGTCATCACACAGGAAGCCCAGTCAAACAGTGGCAGACAACTGACTCCTCTCCACCGGAACATTATCGCGGTCATCACACAGGAAGCCCAGCCGGTCAGTGGCAGACAACTGACTCCTCTCCACTGGAACATTATCGCGGTCATCACACATCCCAGCCGGTCAGTGGCCGACAACTGACTCCTCTCCACCGGAACATTATCGCGGTCATCACACAGGAAGCCCAGCCGGTCAGTGGCCGACAACTGACTCATCTCCACCGGAACATTATCGCGGTCATCACACAGGAAGCCCAGTCAAACAGTGGCAGACAACTGACTCCTCTCCACCGGAACATTATCGCGGTCATCACACAGGAAGCCCAGCCGGTCAGTGGCCGACAACTGACTCCTCTCCACCGGAATATTATCGCGGTCATCACACAGGAAGCCCAGCCGGTCAGTGGCCGACAACTGACTCCTCTCCACCGGAACATTATCGCGGTCATCACACAGGAAGCCCAGCCGGTCAGTGGCAGACAACTGACTCCTCTCCACCGGAACATTATCGCGGTCATCACACATCCCAGCCGGTCAGTGGCCGACAACTGACTCCTCTCCACCGGAACATTATCGCGGTCATCACACATCCCAGCCGGTCAGTGGCAGACAACTGACTCCTCTCCACTGGAACATTATCGCGGTCATCACACATCCCAGCCGGTCAGTGTCAGACAACTGACTCCTCTCCACCGGAACATTTTTTTCAGCTTTTTCCCACCTAAGGGCTAATTTATTCATCTCATAACACATATTCAAATTCATGGCAAACATACAAACACATATGCATTTTTGTTTTGTCTTCTTACGTTTACATCTACATTCTAGATACGTACAGTGTCGCGGTTCCACCGGAACATTATCGCGGTCATCACACAGGAAGCCCAGCCGGTCAGTGGCAGACAACTGACTCCTCTCCACTGGAACATTATCGCGGTCATCACACATCCCAGCCAGTCAGTGGCCGACAACTGACTCCTCTCCACCGGAACATTATCGCGGTCATCACACAGGAAGCCCAGCCGGTCAGTGGCCGACAACTGACTCCTCTCCACCGGAACATTATCGCGGTCATCACACAGGAAGCCCAGCCGGTCAGTGGCCGACAACTGACTCCTCTCCACAGGAACATTATCGCAGTCATCACACAGGAAGCCCAGCCGGTCAGTGGCAGACAACTGACTCCTCTCCACCGGAACATTATCGCGGTCATCACACAGGAAGCCCAGCCGGTCAGTGGCAGACAACTGACTCCTCTCCACCGGAACATTATCACGGTCATCACACAGGAAGCCCAGCCGGTCAGTGGCAGACAACTGACTCCTCTCCACTGGAACATTATCGCAGTCATCACACAGGAAGCCCAGCCGGTCAGTGGCCGACAACTGACTCCTCTCCACCGGAACATTATCGCAGTCATCACACAGGAAGCCCAGCCGGTCAGTGTCAGACAACTGACTCCTCTCCACCGGAACATTATCGCGGTCATCACACAGGAAGCCCAGCCGGTCAGTGGCAGACAACTGACTCCTCTCCACCGGAACATTATCGCGGTCATCACACAGGAAGCCCAGCCGGTCAGTGGCAGACAACTGACTCCTCTCCACCGGAACATTATCGCAGTCATCACACAGGAAGCCCAGCCGGTCAGTGGCCGACAACTGACTTCTCTCCACCGGAACATATTCGCAGTCATCACACAGGAAGCCCAGCCGGTCAGTGGCAGACAACTGACTCCTCTCCACCGGAACATTATCGCAGTCATCACACATCCCAGCCGGTCAGTGGCCGACAACTGACTCCTCTCCACCGGAACATTATCGCAGTCATCACACAGGAAGCCCAGCCGGTCAGTGGCCGACAACTGACTCCTCTCCACCGGAACATTATCGCAGTCATCACACAGGAAGCCCAGCCGGTCAGTGGCCGACAACTGACTCCTCTCCACCGGAACATTATCGCAGTCATCACACAGGAAGCCCAGCCGGTCAGTGGCCGACAACTGACTCCTCTCCACCGGAACATTATCGCGGTCATCACACAGGAAGCCCAGCCGGTCAGTGGCCGACAACTGACTCCTCTTCACCGGAACATTATCGCGGTCATCACACAGGAAGCCCAGCCGGTCAGTGGCAGACAACTGACTCCTCTCCACCGGAACAGGTGTGACTGACGGAACATTCATAACACAGCCGCCCCATACCCCAGAACACAGCCGCCGCCCATCCGACCATAGCGGGCCGGCTGAGCTGGCAGCAGCTTGAGCTCTCTGGCGCCAAGGAGCTGGTGAGACAGGTTTCCGGCCGGCGGAGCTGGAGCCGGTCGGCCGGGCCGCATATCGGCCGCATCAGCTGATCTGTTCTCACGTGAGTCATGTGTAACTGAGGTGCGGCGCTGTAGATGTTCCCATCGATGTGAGACACATTTAATACTGTCATGCCAAAGTGGTCTCAGCAGCCACTGCATTCAAACGTGCACGGTTTGAATATATGAGTGCAGCCGCTAAGCTCATATCACTGGCATCACAAGCTGGCCGTGTAGAAGTGATCTCTTCTGGCTGTTTACGCTGATGTTTCGTCACAATTTGATTGGTTGGATTACATGTGGCATTCCGTTACGGTGTTATAAGATTATACAAATGCGTTTTTCAGCGACTTCCACGAAAGAGACAGCACAAATGACACGAATAAGCCGCTAAATCCATGTTTTCACACAGCGAACCTGTTCGATTCAAGTTCGATAACAGTTTAATCCTACTTGCCCAATCCATAGCAACAACACGAACATTCGTAAGAATATGTCACAACATCCAATTTACACTTGCACCACCGTCAAATCGATCATCATAAACTTTAATCCTCTTCCCAGTTGCTGACCGAAATCCCATTAAGCTTCCACGATGTACCAGCGGATCCCGGCTGTGCGTCCTAGCTGTTTCCCCCCGGCACCACGGCGTCAGAGTGGTCACGCATGCGCACATCGGCACCGGGAGGCCGTCATCAACACGTTTCACCTGCGCGCGGTGGGTCCGCCGCTAAATAACGTCAACAGATCACAGCGTGCCACATACTTTGAGCAATACTGGGCCAAGATTTACCGATGCACGCATACATAGTACCGATACCCTACCGGATCAGCCAGTGGCGGATCAACGGGGCTGGCAGCCAGGCGCACACACAACATTTTCGTAACGGGGGGGTGG
>JAXIVJ010018885.1:0-21700 GCA_036785665.1 Chirona hameri
CCTCTGACCTTCCAAGAAGCCCCTCTTGTGTGTCAAGGGGCCCATTCGGCCTGTTCAGAGGTCCTTCCGACCTGGCCAGGGACTGCACTGGCTGCTTTGTCGCCCTGCCGACATGCTCAGGGGCAGGGGCGGCGGATTGCGGGGCGCTGGGTACCCAAAATCCCCCTCAAATGACAATCCTGGGGAGGGGAAGGGTCATGTTGCCCCAGATTGAGCAGGCTAAAATATTGGGGGGGGGGGGGGGGGGGGGGGCAAAACTACCCTTTGCCTCCAGGATTTTCGCCTGGGGGAATTTTGGGTACCCTGCCCCCGCAATCCGCCGCCCCTGCTCAGGGCCCCTCCGACCTGCCCAGGGGCCACTCCAGTCTGGCTAGGAACTCATCCGGCATGTTCAAGGGGCCTTCCGACCGGTCCAGGGACCCTTTCGGTCTAGCCAGGGTCCCCTCTGACTTGCCCAGGAGCCCCTCCGATCGGTCCAGCGACTCTTCTGGTCGGCCTGCGCTGGCTGCTTTGTCACCCTTGCCGACATGCTCCAGGGGCCCTCCGACCTGCCCTGGAGCCCTTCCGTGCTGGCCAGGGGCCACTTCGGCATGTTCAGGGGCCCTTCTTACCCGCCCAGGGGTCCTTTCGGTCTGATCAAGGGCCCCTCCGATCTGCGCAGGGGCCCTTTTAACTTTCCAGGGGCCCTCTGGTCTCTCCAGGGGCCCTTTAACCTTCTAAGGGGCCCTTCCGACCTAGCAAGGGACTGCGCTGGCTGCTTTGTCGCCTTGCGACATGCTCCGAGGGCCCTCCGACCTGCCCTGGGGCCCCTCCGTGCTGGCTAGGGGCTCATTCGGCATGTTTAGGGGCCCTTCTGACCCACCTAGGGGCCCTTTCGGTCTGGTCAGGGCCCCTCTGACCTGCACAGGGGCCCTCTGGTCTGTCCAGGGGCCCTCCAACCTGCTCAGGGGCCCTTATGACCTGGCAAAGGACTGCGCTGGCCGCTTTGTCGCCCTGTCGACATGCTCAGGGGCCTCTCATCCTGCCCAGGGGCCCCTCTGTGCTGACTAGGGGCCCATTTGACGTGTTCAGGGGGCCCGTTCGACGTGCTCAGGGGGCCCTCTGACCCGCTCAAGGGCCCTTTCGGTCTTGCCAGGGGCCCCTCTGACAAGCGCAAGGCTCTTTTGAACGTCCAAGGGGCCCTCTGGTCTTTCAGAGAGGGCCCTGGTGGCCCTAAAGGGCCTCTGAATTCCGCTAAACTCTCTAAAGACCACGCTTCGTGTAGTAAAGAGCCTATGATACCGCGCTTCGCGCGGTCTCGTCGGCCCTTTTCGGCGCGCTGCGCGCGCCGAGAAGGGCCCTCCTGGCCTCTAGGGGGGGGGGGGGTGGGGGGGGGGGGCCGCCCCCGCCCCCTCCCCTTGGCTACGTGCCTGCGTCGAGGTACATACATCGAATGATATATCGAGTGACCTAGTTAGGTCATATACAAAAATGACCTAACCTGAGGTCAGGTCAAGGTCATGTCAAGGTCACATTTTGCATCAATCGATGCGTCTCATCGAGCGAAGAGTAAATACAATGGTGAAACCCCCGAATGACCTTGCCTACAATGGTGAAACCCCCGAATGACCTTGCCCTTGCTCTACCTTGGTTTGGTAAAGAGTTATTGAACAAAAATCACATGTGACATGGGGGTTACCTCATACTTGAGTTCGCCTCGAGGAGGTAAAAGAGAGGGGCCCGGGTGGCTCAGTCGGTAGAGCATTGGGCTCGGAACCAGAGTTCGCCACGGGCAGGGCTGGCCCCATGGGCCATGGGCCAGGCCTGATCCGAGCCTGGTCCAGGCCTCAACTTAACCCTATTCCCCGCGGGGGACAGATTCTGCCCCCCCCCCCCCGGTGTAGCGTCTTGAAACTTTGTGCATTTCCCTAACTTTGAATGGTGCGTGTTGTGTCAAGATTTTGAGAGAAAAAAATCGGTCCAGCAGAGGCAGTGCCAGGCTCCTGTGTTGGGGAGGGTGTTACGAATGCGGTTGTGCGGCGCATACTTCCTTCGTAGTTTGCGGTGCAATAAATGCGTCAGAAACATTTGCAATGCAATATGCATCATACATACTGGGATTATACATGTTTGTTGGCAGAGGTGCACTCCGGTACAAAACAATGGGAGGCGATGCCATACCTCAAATTAGGTCCAACTTCAAATTAGTAAGATGATAAGAGCGTTACTTGCATGGTGCCCCCACGTTGTTTTTCCATTATGTGGGACGTTCATTGTTGAACAGGTGTGCAAAAAACGGCGGCGCTGCACGCCGCCGTTTTCGCGCTATCCTCGAAAAACCGGAGGGGGTGGATTTCGCGCCCCCTCCAGGGCGCGTGTTAACACTATGAACAACTGAATTAGTGATCTAGCAAACAATGGAGAATGGTGATCTTGCTCGTTTCGTGTTTGTTTGTCGCTTAGTGTGTCGGCACAACATTTTCAGAAGTCCAGGTGAGTCGGCACAACGTTTTCATAATCCCTACCAAAAGATGGGTTTGGTTCCATATACTGTTATTTAGTTCTTGCCTATTTCATCTGTTACAAGAATTAGTTCACCTTTACAATACAAGAGCAACTTTCACAGTGGCTGTATGACATAGATCGCTATTTTTAGTCCAGGCTTTAGGCAGTATCACGATAGCTGATCCAAGCCGGTGGCGCTACCTATAACGTATGTTAGTTAACAAAACACTCAATAGGTGGCCCAAATGTTGACCACATTCGCATAGCGGATAGGTATTGCCCCGAAGCGTTGCCTAACCAGTCACGGAAGGCTGTCGCCGCCACTGGTGTCTTTTCGTTTCGTTTGCTTCGTCGTTTCTTTGGTTTCGCTCGTTTCGTCATCATACTCATAATCCCTATCTTCGTCAAGGTATATGGTGGTGTTTTTGAGGGGATGTAGGCAGGTAACATTGTGCAGAATATACGTCGTGTTCTGCATGGTGACGCTGTTTACCTCAGTCCCATTGTAAATGTTAGCAGCTTTTACATACACATGTTGGCAGTGAAAGTGGTCGGGGAGAGGTTCGGTCTCATTCACGGCCTCATATTCAATGTCTGGCGGTTCTTCATTGGTCCCTTCTTCGGATTGGCGCTGGTCGTCATTGGGAGGATTTGACTGTATTCCAGTGTCGCTCTCCGTCAGATCCTCCGCATGTGGGTAGGAGGGACCAGGTTCTGTTCGAACCGCCATTGTCAGACTACCAGTGACTGCCACTTTAACCGCCGCGTGAACAGCTTTCGCGGCTTTCACGACATGAGATCCGATATTTTCCGCAACCTTTCTGATGCCCGAATACACGTTCTTTGCCGCACCCGCAACCCCTTTTCCGATTTTCTTGAGTACCCCATTCACGTATCGGTATCCGTTTTTTATATTCTTGCCAATGCTTTGCGTTATTTGTTTTGCTGCTGGTCTTATTTCCCCGACAGCTTTCTTGATTTTCGTGTGAACAGCTTTCGCGGCTTTCACGACATGAGATCCGATATTTTTCGCAACGTTTCTGATGCCCGAATACACGTTCTTTGCCGCACCCGCAACCCTTTTTCCGATTTTCTTGAGTACCCCATTCACGTATCGGTATCCGTTTTTTATATTCTTGCCAATGCCTTGCGTTATTTGTTTTGCTGCTGGTCTTATTTTCCCGACAGCTTTCTTGATTTTCGTGTGAACAGCGTTCGCCGCTTTCCCGACATGTGATCCGATCCTTTTTGCAATCTTTTTTGAACCCGAGTACATGTTCTTTGACGCGCCCGCAACTTGTTTTGCTATCTGCTTCACTCCCCTTCTCACAGATTCGTAGCCACTTCTCGTATGTTTGCCAATACCTTGCGTTATTCGCTTTGCTGCTGGTCTTATTTTCCCGACAGTTTTTTTTATTTTTGTGTGAACAGCTTTCGCCGCTTTCCCGACATGTCGTCCGATCCTTTTTGCAATCTTTTTGGTGCCCGAGTACGCGTGTTTTGCTACATTCGCAACTCCTTCTCCAATTTTCTTGAATCCCCTTTTCAAAGATTGGAATACACCTTTCTTTTTTACGCCAATAGCTTTCGCTATTCTTTTGGCTGCTGGACTGGGCTTCGGACGGCGTTTGGGACGGCGTTTGGGACTGGGCTTCGGACGGCGTTTGGGACGGTGTTTTGGACGGTGTTTTGGATGGCGTTTTGGACGGCGTTTTGGACGGCGTTTTGGACGGGGTTTTGGACGGGGTTTTGGACGGGGTTTTGGACGGGGTTTTGGACGGCGTTTTGGACGGCGTTTTGGACGGGGTTTTAGACGGCGTTTTGGACGGCGTTTTGGACGGCGTTTTGGACGGCGTTTTGGACGGCGTTTTGGACGGCGTTTTGGACGGCGTTTTGGACGGCGACGGCGTTTTGGACGGGGTTTTGGACGGCGTTTTGGACGGCGTTTTGGACGGCGTTTTGGACGGCGTTTTGGACGGCGTTTTGGACGGCGTTTTGGACGGCGTTTTGGACGGGGTTTTGGACGGCGTTTTGGACGGGGTTTTGGACGGGGTTTTGGACGGGGTTTTGGACGGCGTTTTGGACGGCGTTTTGGACGGCGTTTTGGACGGCGTTTTGGACGGCGTTTTGGACGGCGTTTTGGACGGCGTTTTGGACGGCGTTTTGGACGGCGTTTTGGACGGCGTTTTGGACGGCGTTTGGGACGGCGTTTCGGACGGCGTTTCGGACGGCGTCTAGGCCGGCGTTTTGGACGACTCCTAGGACGACTCCTGGGACGACTCCTGGGACGACTCCTGGTACGACGTCTGGACGGCCTGGATCGACGTCTGCGTCTGGGACTCGCCGATCTACGCCTCCGAATTAGCTGGCTTAATGGAAACTTTACCAAAACATGTCTTTCAGCTAATGGAGGAATATGTGCCTGGACTTGCTGGCTAGCTGGTACGTCTTCCGGGCCAGACAGAGCTTCAGCAGGCCATGCCAATTCCTGGGACACGAATCTTGCCCTGGTGTAGCAAGTGGTGAGCCGCTGGTACAAGATGACAATCAGCAACGCAGAAAGGAAGCAAGACTTCATTGTGTCTGAAAAAAATGAGACAAGATATGAGAAAGTAACTTGTGTTAAAGGAAATAGTTCACATTGAAACATTTTTTTTCCAAACGCAATTTGATTATATTTTGAAATACAATATCTTTTTATATTGTCAAAAATGGTCATACATCGCGCCGATTCAGGACATAAGGTCGAAAATTATTAATGTTATCAAAACTATATACATCCTTTCTAATTCAGAGTCCTGACGTCACGCGAATGAAAACAAATGGCTCAGCCAATCAGATTCGAAAGCAGTCGCGTAAGGATAGACTCGCATTAGAGAAGCGCCAACCTGCGGCTGTCGGTTTACTTGCTAGCACCAGCTGCAAACTGATTGGCTGATGGTATATAGCCTCTGTCCAGGCCTCTGCCCAGACCTCTGCCCAGGCCTCTGCCCAGGCCATCGCCAGCATCGCATTCTTTCGTCAGCATCGCATTCCTTCGCCAAAAATCCAATATATTCGGCTGGATAGTTTTTCTCAGTCAAGAAAACTTCCAGATAGGTGTTTCCCAACACGGGCTACAAAACTGCTATCTCAGTTCAAAACCCCATGATGAAGGTGAACTATTTCCTTTAACCCTCTCCCTGGTGGACCCCCCTCCCCCACCTTAGGTTTTTCGGCAATAGCGGGACAACGGCGGATTTAGCACAACTATTGTGGCATCAATTACCCACTTTGAGTGGAATTTTACCCAAGGTCATCTCAGGTCAGGTCACCAGGTCACGTGCAGTGACCATACCTTCAAAAATGTGTGTGGTCGTGTCAAAGCCAGTGTATGTCCGATATATTTGCAACTTACATGATTTCATAAAGTCATACGTACCTAAAATTCGTATATCTCGGATTATTATATCACTGACCTAAGGTCAGGTCAATTTTGTGACTTCCCCATTATAAGTTAATGGGAAAATATAAAAAAAAATTCCTATAGAGAATATATGATCAGGTCAATTATTTCAGAATCATGTTAATTTGGCTTATTCTTGATGACCCAGGTGCAAATGTTGCTCAGTGACTTCTGCAAGGTCAGCTGAGGTCACCAGCATTTGTTTGCCAATATATCTTGATACAATACAGATAGAGACATGTGAATGGTACCACTGCGTTTTTCTCGTCAAGACGCATCGCCCCATATGCAACATGACCTACCCGGGTCACCAAATGACCTTGACCTGAGGTCAAATTTTGAAGTTAACCTAACCAGGTCACCATTAATAGGTTTCGAAGAGTCTTGCCGAGACAAACATGATGATGGTGTTAAGTATCCTTTTTTAAAACAAATACCAAATTTTGAAATTTTAGGTCAAGATCGCCAATTGCCAGAAATAGGTCATGCTGAATATTATTCAAAGCGTCTTGATGAAAACAACAAAATGACATTCACCGTATCTTCCTAGCCCTTTCAGTCGAAAGTTATTAGCGAATAACTTATTTTTGATAAAAAATAGCATGTAGAATGACAACATTTGAGATATTTGATGGAAAATAACCATATTTTTTTTCAACGACACTCCCGTACACTTAAAATAATAATATAATGCAAACTTGGAAATACGTTTAGGAAGGGGTATACAAAAAAAGTTGTACATTTTCGAAAAATCACATACATTTCAAATTGTCAAAATTAAAAACCAACAGCACCATGTCATAGGATAGCTCATTTAAATTCCAATGATATAAAATACGTGGTATAGTGCTCGTTGAATGTAAGGCATAAGACATATAATGGCGAAGATTATCTTTATATGACCTTACAAAATTACCATTCAAGTTTTAGTGCACCGTAGAAAGTGGGGCATCGTACCACACTTTATGGACAATGCCACAGCGTGAGTAGACAAGATTTTCGCTGGAAGCACCGTGATTCAGAAAGAATGCAGGAGTTTCCGTGTGAAGCTCTTAAATGAATCTATCAAAGAGGCTTTTCGAAACAAAGCGTTCCTGGAGCGATGTAAAAAAAGGCATGAGCTTGAACTGCGTCAAGTAAATAATAGAGTTTTCACTTGGATGAAAACTGCGTGCAAAAATGTATTTGAAGACACTCTTCACAGCTCGGAAGACACAGAGTGGAGCGCAAGTTTAAAGGGAGTGTGCCTATTCTCATCGCTTATTTGGGGTTATTGACACTGGTTTATAGAACATAATTCAAAATCGTAGAAAGAAGAGAAACATGTTTTCGAAGATTTCCACCGGGCCGTCGCTCGGAAAGTGGGAGGAGCTTGTTTGTGTGCGTGTGCGTTTGTGTGTGTGTGTGTGTGTCTATCCAACGGAGCATATTGGCACGTGAAGCCTAAACGGCTGTGCCGATTTCGACGCGGGTGGCACTGTTCGATGCGGCAACACTGCGGACAGATGATGATACCATTTACGGGTAAATCGATGGCATGTGGCACGTGCCATGTGCCAAAAAATGGGCGCCAACATTTTTTTTATTTTTCGCCTGCTCAGGTCACACGGTTGGTGACACAGACTTGATACTCGCAGGTCACGTGCGCGATACAGCGGCCCAAAATCCATTAACGGCTGACGATGCTGAGGGGGGCAAAATAAACCCTCCAGGGGTAAAACCAAATTACCATTTTGAAGGAGCGGGCCTACGCCGTCAGCTGGTGCCGGCCGGCCGTGGATACTGTGCCGCATAGCAGGATACTGCGCCGCACGGCTCTTAGAGCCGGCCGGCACGCCGCCCAGTGGCGGCTTGTGGTGACGTCACAGTCTGAGGTCACCGCAACGGCCAGGCAACGCTGGCCTGGCTGGCTGGGGCCAAACTACGGAATTATCGTACGATTTTGACCCCAAGGCAATGCCCCGATCGCATTGCCGGCCTCTAGTTTATTAATCGAACCATGCCTTTCATTTTTCCAGATTCACACTAGTTGCTGAGATATTCCAAAGACCCCAGGAACTGGCTGGTAGCAAAAAGTTATCGGGTAGACCCCAGAGGGCTTCCGCTACTAGAAGTACTGCAACTATCGATTTAACTGCTAGCATATCATTAGCGCCGGGCAATAGCATTTCGACAAAACAGTTCGTGCGCGCTGATAGCAGCAGCCGAACAGTACCGTCTGTCCCCTTCTCGCAACGCTTGATGACCATTTTTCGACGAAGCGACCAATTTAGAGCTACGAAACTTGCAGTATAATACAGTACACAGTGGCAATAACATGCTGTGCTAAACATGTCTCTATGACCGTATAATGTGACCGTAATTGTATTGTCTTAGGTGCTCCGTTTTACATAAAATATTGTTCCCTCTGATTCAAAATCCTAAAAAAATGAGAAACATGTTAACATGTTTTTCAGTTTGAAGATTTCCACTGGGCCGTTGCTCGGAAAATGGGAGGAGCTTGTTTGTGTTCCCGTGTGTCTGTCCACGGAGCATATTACCACGTGTAGCCCAAACGGCCGTGCCGATTTCGACGCGGGTGACACCGTTCAATGCGGCAAAACGGCGGACAGATTCTGGTACCAGTCGCAAGTCGATAGGTGCCACGTGGCACGTGCTAAGTGTCGCCACGTGGGCCTCTGCAAAAAAAGCTTTGCCACCTCTACGGGTCAGACGGTTGGTGACACAGACTTGATACTCGCAGTTCACGTGCGCGATACAGCGGCCCAAATTCCATTGGGGTTGCCGACCCCGAGGGGGCAAAATAACCCCCCGGGGTAAAACCAAATTACGATTTTGTCCCCAAGGCAATGCCCCGATCGTATTGCCGGCCACTAGTTATAAACGCGATCGTTTTATCGATATCGACTAGTTATAAAGGCGATCGTTTAATCGATATCGACTAGTTATAAAGGCGATCGTTTTATCGATATACTAGTTATAAAGGCGATCGTTTTATCGATATCGACTAGTTATAAAGGCGATTGTTTTATCGAGGCCACTAGTTATAAAGGCGATCGTTTTATCGATATCGAAACCGACCGCCGGGCTGTGCGCGCTGACGGTAGGTAGCCTTGCCTGTTGGCGGGAGAAATGTTCGCTTCTGCTGGGCCATGGGAACCGTATGAGCCCGTTTATTTCCTTCGTGTTTTAGCTGGGTATGTATGCATTGATCTGGGTATGATGATTTTAGTGAGTAGGTTTTCGGTACATATGGAGCTATCAGGGTGTTTAGCTGTTTTGCCACTTAACCCTATTTGTAACAGGGGGGGGGGGGGCGGATTCCCCCCCCCCCCTCTCATATTTTTCGCAGATATCTCCAGAACGGCTGGGAGCAGGCTCATGCAATTTTGGGACTTTTCCCAACACAGATTTTCACATATGAAATCCAAATTTTGAGTTCTTAACCTGAACAGAGGCGGTTCCAGGGCACGGTTTTGGGTGGGTTCGGCGTCGACATTTGGCGATAATACGGAAATGCGATCTTCACGGTTTCTTCCTAACTGCCTCAAGTATGAAGGAGTTACATCGGTTTACGGTGATTGCAACATATGCAAATTAGTTGATGTTAATGAAATATCATAAAAATTGCATGGCAGAGGCGGTGTCAGGAGCTTGAAAGGGGGGGGGGGGTTCCAGGAAGTATTCAATGCTTGGCGGAAAGCCAATAGAGCGATATAAGGGGCATTTATAGCTATCAAGATGTAAAAGATAGCTTCTGCTTCCATTATTTGCATAATGTATTACATATATAATTTCAGGGGCGCGTTCAGGCATATGAAAAGGGGGTTGACTGGCATGGTTTTGACGATATGCCAGAGATAACGGCGCAATAGACGGTTAGCTTATAGTGATATATGCACATATGAGGCTAGAAAAGGGAATAAAGTCATTTTTGTTTGCAGAGGCGCGCTCAGGAATGGAAAAAGGGGGTCATATTATTGCAAGGAAACTAAGAGGCATGGGCGTACAATGACTTAACATACTGCAGTTTTCGGATGAAACACGCACCACAGGGTACTCTACAAACGATTATAAGATAATAGGCGAGTCCAGGTAGGGTAAAAAGGGGGATAAGCAATGTGAATTAAAGTTGTAAGTGAAATAGTCACTCTTGACTATTTAGTATCATAATAGTGGATAATATACTTATCAAAAGGTCTTGCGCCTCCCCAGTTTGGATCCTGGATACGCCTATAATGAAGTACAATATGCAAAAAGTAACTATCTACGATCAGTAACTTATTTATAGTGCTGGGGAGCAACTTGCCTGCGGTTAATATTTTTTTTCCAATTTGACCTCCTTTTTTCACTAACCTGGTACCACCTATATGACAACAAATATGATTTATAACTGTTTTGTCTAATGTCACAATAACATACCATTTCATTTATATAAAAAAAAACATAAAAAATGGCTTTATTACGCATTTACTTCACCCCCATATTGAGTGACCTGCACACGCCTATGATTTTTGAATTTTCAAAAGTCACCACTAATATCAATTTCTAATTCAATCTCTATCGATTCCCATTGGTTGTGTTAAAATCGGTTGATAAACATGACAGCTGTGTTAGATCACAAATACCACTCAAATTTGTAGTTTTTGCCCCCCTGTTGCCCCCTATCAAATTTATTTGTATTTGTATTATTTAGAAATGTAGATCCTGTTGAGGGGAACCAAACGCCGTTTCGTTTGTGAAAATCGGACGGGTAGATCTCGAGATCTCCGGGGGGGTGGAATCCGCGCCCCCCCCCCCCCCCCTGTTACAAATAGGGGTAGCCAGGAGCCTGTTACAAATAAGGTTAAAGAGAATAGGTCATCTTGAAAGTTGTCTTGAAATTGTGCTATACTGGGTATTTCGAGCTGAAAAAACGAGTATGACATTTTTTGGGACGATAGATGGATATCCGTCGAAAAATGGGCATGTTTCTCTTTTCTCCTTCATGGCCATAACAAACTTCATGACAATTATGACGTCATGCATATTGTATGGTATAGCTTGGATATGGAAACTATTGCGCACAATAACGACGGTCATACGCAGGCTGCTTGTAACGTAAGCAACCGTTGTTTGGACCCCAAACAAATTTCGGTGAAATGAAACTTCTTCTAAAAGGGGCCCACTAGTCCTGTGTCGAAATTATCTAACGTAGGGAGCTAGTATTTTTACACAAGCCATTTTTCTATCTGCTCTACAAATCTGCTACCTCAGTTAAAAAAAACATGTTAAAGGTGAACTATTTATATTTATTCCCTTTAATAAGCTGGAGTAGGGATCTTTGGACCTCGCTTAGATACGGTAAGTATGCGATGCAGAGGCGGATCCAGGGGGGGGGGGCAAAATGGGCAATTGCCCCCCCCCCCCCAACGAAAAGTCGGTGGGCAAAAGTATGTTTTTGCCCCCCCCCCCCAAAGCTGGAGTAAAATTTACCATTTTTATCCTTCCAAAATCCATTTTAGCTGTTTTAGCAACATTTTTGTTTTATGATATGATATGCACTGCTGCAAATTGCAATAAACAAGTGATTAATCGACCCGACGCAACGGCAGATTAAGCAGGAAAAAAACAGTAAACACCTACTTTTAAATTAGCATTCACGAACTATAGACTATTGCTCTGAGCGTGGCGCATCTGCGCCATCCGCATTCCGCGCTAAGTTTGGCGTTTATTTTGGCGCATTGTACGAACCTTGTACGGCCTTGGTACTAGCCAAGGCCATAGATACTAGGTAGAACCGTCCCCTGCTGCGCAGACTGGTAAGTGACGTCATCGGGGGTACTTTTCTATCCGTCATAGCAAGCTAAATATATGAAACACTACTTTGCAAGTGACATACATGTAAAGTACATCATCAATAATGTATGTTAGACAGTATAAAGTCTCATATTTATGAAAAAGAAACTTTAAGGGATCCAAAAGGTTTACCGCCTGGCGACGTCATTGACGTCATTGGCGGTCATGCAACAGCTTATAGGCATTGGGATGACAACGGCCTGGGTACTAGCCAACGCACATGTTTGATGTTTGCATTGCCCTCACTGCCTTTGAAGACGCCATCGGTGCTACTAGGTGTCAATGGTGAGCGAAACACGGACAGTCACAGTTGTAGGAGCAAGAAGAGCGTCGTTACTCGTTAGACAAGCCTTTTAATCACCAAGCTTAAAACATAGAGTACCTAGGCTCAGACTGGTTATTGATTCGACACTGATTGAATCGATTGGAATCGTTCAATCAAAATTCCTTGAATCAACAAATAATTGATTCACCACCAGATCTTTTGATACATGAATCGTGATTGAATCAAAATCCTCATCAAATCAAGGCTGATTGAATCAAAAGATTTAACGATTCTTAACGATTCAAGTGTAGCATCTAGCAGAAACCGGCCGTGCTACACAAGTACACTTGTAAATTGTGCAAATACATGCAGTCCCAGTGGCTACATTCATTTATACTGAAATAGTATTGCTATAACAATGTTTTAATGATCATATATATGTATGCTTCCGTTTGTATTTATTTGACATAAATTCACCACATATTTAAATGTTGAATCAAACGTGAATCGATTAAAATATTTGTTTTGATTCTTTGAATCAGAAAGAATCAATTCTCAATTTTGTCTCCATGAATCGAATGATGATTGAATCATTCAGATTCCAAAATGAATCATGATTGAATTGTTCCAAAAAAGTCTAATCAATAACCAGTCTGCGGCTAGGCTTTAAGTAGTTTATTAAGTCATTTGAACTTCTGGGATTTTACTAGTTAGGTGTAAATCAATAAATTACCTAATCTTGGTGCCATTAGGTAATATTTAATTTATACTGATGCCCCAGTCTGCAAACCATGGCAAGGACATCAATGAGGTGTTTGGGGGCTGGGGCAGCCTGAATCCGGCCCTAAATTGAAATGGGGCAGAAGATAACCCATTTTGATTTGGGGCAGCTGCCAGCTTGTGCTAACCTAACCTACCCTGAAGAGACAATTTCCTACCAGATCGATTAATCACACCAAGACAGGTCATGCTACCATGGGGCCCGACTGGAAAAAATACACTCACTACGCTGGACGCCTCGGAGGAGCCGTTGCGCCGAAATGTCGGCGCAATGGCTGTTGCGCCGAAATTTATTGGGTGCTACACCGCATGCACAACACCTGTTAACACATAAAAATGTGAACTCAGCTTGTGGAAGGCCTCGCAGCGCCGCGTCAGCCTCGGCATCAGGGTGTCACCGTCTTTCAGTGCAAAGCATCAGGGCCATGCCCCCTCCATCCGGGGGGGGGGGGGGGGGGGCAAGGGGACATGCCCCCCCCCCCAAAGGTCCTGAAACTATGATTTGCCTCCCCCCAAACGGTCGGACGTACAGTTGTAAACATTGCCTTTGCAGCAGTCAAAATCCAGCTATCCACATTGAAGAACCTGCAAATATTGTGCCGCTTCGCGGCATGATGCAAAATTCGCAATTGCCTATAAAATTTGGAAAATGGGGAAAAATTCATTGTCTGACAGAGGCTCTCCTTAATTTAACCTAATTGCTAGCCCCAGGGCCCACTCCCTTCATACAATATTAACTTTCAAGCGGGCTACATGTATAGCTAGTCAGCCGAGCTCCGAAAAAAGGTGACGCAAACGCGAAGACACGGACATCGGCTCCCGGAAGCTGCTCCAGCGGTGCCCAACTTGCTGGACCGAAGAGCCTAATAGTGGGACCAGGCCAGGAACATCTCTCCAAGCCATCTCGCCCCAGCCTCCTCAAGATCCACAGGGACCATTTATGCGCGGAAAAGTCGTTCTGCCTCTTGCTGCTTTTAAACCGTTTGCACTGTTACCAGTTGTTTGTTGCAGTTCAGTACATATGTAAGTATACAGTTATTATCATATGTACTATTGAGCGCTGACTGCCACCGGTCATCGTGATTTACTATCCGAGGAATATGCATATGGAAAACTACCCAAATTTCAATAGTTTTCATCATACCGAGATATGCAACCAGGAATAGGGGTTACCTGAGGTTTGGCTCCACTCACGGTCTGGTTCCGATATTAAAATTGCGTTTTTCACGACCTAAAATCTAAATTTTCACGCCGCTTCGCGGCGTCACATCGGTGGCCATCGTCATAACGAAGCCATCGTCATCGTCTTTGGTTCGTTGTAACGGTGAATTGAATGAGTACATTTTAGCTTCTTATCCTCTACGTCTACAAGGCCCATATTTCTGAGTGTTATCAGGCAAACCCGTAAAATTTCAATACTTTCCAATGTTTGTCATCATACCGAGATGTGCAACCAGGAATACAGGTTACCTGAGGCTTGGCTCCTCTCTCACGGTCTGGTTCCAATATTGAAATTTCGTTTTCCACGACCTAAAATTAAAATGTGCACGTCGCTTCGCGGCGTCACATCGGTGGCCATCGTCATGACGAAGCCTTCGGTTCGTTGTAACAATGAATTGAATGAATAACATTTTAGCTTTTTATCCTCTACAAGGCCCATATTTCTGGGGTTTATCAGGCAAACCCGTAAAATATCGTGGCGCTAAATAACATGTACCTACCTACTATAACATGGAAACCGCATTAAAAATGCCGCAAACGCACACGCATAAAAATGGGGGGTACATTTTTTCCCGTCATATTAGCAGACCCCCACAAAAAAATCGGCCACGCCCCGGCACGCCCCTGCACTCCCCCCCCCCCACTAAACAACTTTGTGGAAATACGCCACTGGATTTGCCCCTCCCCCCTAAACCCCACGGCTTGATCCGCCCCTGTCTTTCATGGCAAGGTCCATCCAGTGGGCGCCGTCCCAGAGCACAGAGTACCACTCTGGCTGCTCCACCCCTTCGCACAGAACGGCAGTTGTGAACCCTTTGCTTTGGTACTGGCCGTCGC
The DNA here is from genome assembly GCA_036785665.1 of Chirona hameri. NCBI lineage: Eukaryota > Metazoa > Arthropoda > Thecostraca > Balanomorpha > Balanidae > Chirona > Chirona hameri. Next base: position 14,871 of record JAXIVJ010018885.1, read on the forward strand.
CGCTGACCACACCCAGTACCGTTTGTCCACGGCTGGCAGGTGCTCAGCGATGGTGGCGGCCACCTGCTCGCGAGCTCCCCCGATTTTCCGCCTTTTAGGAAAATTTTGGAAATTATTTCTATTAATGGGAACGCACTTTCCAAAAATGGAAGTCTCCGAAAATATAAAATTTAACCACAGTGTCCCGGACTGAATTGTGAAGTCAGTGGCGAGGCTCCTGGCAGGAGCAGCCCAGTCGTGGACCAGTGGACAGTGGACCCAGTCGTGCGGCCTTGGAGGATGGAACCGAAATCTCGGGGTCTGTGCGCCGAACTTTTGCTAGATGAAATTACGCTGGACGTGCGCCGAAATTTTCGGCGCAATATCCGAATTACGCTGGACGTGCGTTGGAATTTTCGGCGCAATCGCCGAATTACGCTGGACATGTTGGTGAAAGCGTGTATTTTTTCCAGTCGGGCCATGGGGCCTTAAGTAACAGAATCTGCCCCATTTCAGGAATTTCTGTCCAAATGTCTAATAAAGCTGCCCCAGATTATTATTTTTGCTTTAATCCTGCCCCAACGAGTTCTCATGATCGAGATCTGCCATGTTGTGAAGAATGGCTGATGCCTAACAGCCCAAGGCTGTACATAATCTGAAACCTAGGTTTGCAAAACATTAGGAGATGGTGGTGCAACAGTGAACAGTTGTGGATTGCATCATTCAAATTACTTTGAGTTTGAGATGCATACCAAAAGGTTATTTCTTGTATTGGAATGTCTAATGCACTTGCCAACCATATACACAATTTAGGACACCACTGTATTGTGATCAGGGAAATACCCGAATTTAAACAAATTGCCAACTTTTCTTGCATGACCCTAACTGGAACCTATGCCGGTAATCATTACCTAAGGTACCTGCCCAGGGTTAGGGTACTTATACAAATAACCTAACCTAATGACATTGCAGGGGTTGCCATAGATGAGTTTGGAAAGCTGATTATTGGTTAGGTTCAACTCGTGTGTTTTGGTTAACTTCGTTTCGGCCTTCGGCTGACACTCGTAAACCAAACCAAAACACAAGAGTTAACCTAACCAATAATCAGCTTTCCAAACACAGCAAAGGCTATGGATTCAGTGTTGTAATGTGTTAAGCCCAGGTTTCAAGAAGTATTAAGAATTTGGGGGCCTAGAAATTACTAACACTGGACAGGTACCTTAGGTAAAGATTACCCCTGTGCCATTAGCGAAGTGTTAAGGCAAATAATGCAATTTGGGGCAGTTGTTTAAAATTTTGGAAGAAAGGCCTGAAAGGGGGCAACTCATGCAAATTTGGGGCAGCACAGTGTGTGAGCTGCCCAGTGTCCTAGGATGGGGAATTTTGGGTGTAAAGCGACACCCTACAAGGAATAATATTCCACTCCTTTTTTCCAATTTGAAGGGTTATTTTCTACTCTTTTTCACTTTTGTGATTATTTTGCACTCCTTTATTTTAATATGTGAAAAGCCAGGAAATGGATCAAGTTTCGTGCGATAGCAAGGCGTGTAAATTCTTGAAAAAGACTCCTTTTGAGGTCAAATTTTCCACTCTTTTTGCTGATTTTCAGTCTGAATTTTTCACTCTGCACCCTGACTCTAAAGCAATCCTAGGACACTGGAGCTGCCCCAAGTGACTGAAATCCAATGACATATTTTGGGGGTAGGTAAGTTAGGTTATCAGAAGAATCTTCTGATAACCTAACTTACCTACCCCAAAAATATGAAAATATGAATACAAAATATGAGGTCAGGTTACCTGACCCAGTAAACAACAGGCCAGCGTTCCGCGCATTAATAATAGTTTTTTTTACATCCTACGGTTTGTGTTGTACAGTTATGACACGGCCGCCTCCAAAACAGGTGCTTGTCAGTCATCGGCTCTCGACGTCATGCTGTTCAAACTATGTTTGTTTTAAATTATGAGTCTTTGCAACGAAATTTGGGTATCTGAAGGTCAAATTTGTTTGCCCCCCCCCCCAACTGAGCGGCTGGATCCGCCCCTGATGTGATGTACCTATATGATGTACCTATATGATGTACCTATGATGTACTGCAGTAAAACGTCCTTATTGGATAGGGAACCGAGCGGGTGATTCTTCAACGTTCTTTGCCAATGTGAAGGAGCAATTCGTTTTGTTTTTACCTCAGTTGACCTAACATGACCTTGTAGGGGTCACTGAGCAACAGTATGTATGTATGTATGTATTTACTTCGTGGGCTTATCCCTGACACATGACCGAGGCCATAAGGCTATTCTTAAGCCCGAGTCAATCGCACGAGAACATACAGTGATGGGCAAAATACAGGCACACTTCATACACACGATAAAACAGCGGCAATCAAGATTCAAGAGACTAATCCAGGCAGATTCTGAGGCCGTCACTCCGATCACGTCACTTCTGACAAGCGCTGTCGCAGCTTACACAAGAAGAGGGAGGCGGACATAGTCACAAACTCACGCGGCAGGGTGTTGTACTCGGCAGCCGCGCGGTATACAAACTGTCTCTTCCCCGCGGCCGAGCCACGTATGCGGGGAGACTGAGCAGGTGGTCCTGTCGGGTACTGCGGCTATGGTCATCGCGCTCGGCATTGGTACAAAACTGCGCGCCGAGCGACTCGGGTTCCCGGGTACGCCGGACTCTGTGGAGCATGCTCAGAGTGTGGTGTTGGTCATACCCAAGTAGGTCATGTTGCATACTGGGAGACGTGTCTCGACAAGACAAGCACATTGGTACCGGTTTCACTTCTCTATCTTCATTCTGTCGAGTTATTGCAAAAAAAAAGTGTTGGTGACCTCAGACGACCTCGGCTGACCCTGTCGCGGTCACTGAACGCAAATTGCACCTGGATCATCAAGAATGGCTTATGATAACATGATCCAGAAGGAATGGAATTGATATCATGCGTATCCTCGGAATTGGAAGCATTTACATATTTCCACATTTACTTATAATGGAGGAGGTCACGAAATTGACCCAATCTTATAAATCCGAGATGAACATACTGTAGGTACCTATGACTTTATGAAGTCCTGCAAGTTTGAAACCCATCAGCTTAAAACTGTGGCTGTGGTACGATCGCAAACTTTTGGAGGCGGGGGTCATCATGTGACCTGGTCTGGTGACCTGACCTGAGATGACTCGAAGTCAAGAATTCCACATAATATGGGTAGTTGATTTCCGAACAGGTATGCAAAAACCGGCGGCGCTGCGCGCCGCTGTTTTTTCGCTATCCTCGAAAAACCTTGGGTGGGCGGATTTCGCACCCCCCTCCAGGGCGCGTGCCAAACATTTCACAGCGAAAGCTGACAAATTATCCACAAATTAAAAATTTACCAGACATACTCAGCGATCATAATGATTTTAAAAGGAAAAAGTAGAACATATAATTAATTGCGCTATTTCATAGTTAATTTTTAAAATATAACCTATACTTCCAAGAGCTCAAATTTTGATTTGTAAGAGCAAATGACATGTTGACATATTTAATATTCATCTATATCGCTTACCTGTCCGGGGAACATGCAAGCTTCATCAGCTCGAGGCAGTGTACTGGGTGCACACTGTATACTGCTAGCATCCGCCTGCAGGACAGCGTCGATGCCGAGCTCTCTTTCCAATGACATGTGGTGTGTAGGTGTTTGAAGCCACGTTCAACTCCACAAGGTTACTCTGAATGTCAATGCGCATTAAGCACTGTTGAAATGTCACTGAATGCTGTGAACCATGCATGTCATGTCTGATTCACAGCGTAAATACACAGGGGCGTAGGCAGGATTTCTCCCAGGGGGGAGGGGGATCAGAGTTATTTGTATATTTGATCAGAGTAGATTTATTTTACAAATAACTTCTTTGGAGGGAGAGTCAACACTCTAAATTTCGCAAATACGCAATAAACATTTTCAATATAATGTCATGTCCTTTCTTTCGGCGTTTTTTATTTGCAACTTGCTTCAAAACTCGATTTTCTACGATTTGTCAAACATTTATTGTTTTTCCACCAAACATGGCATGAAATGACAGATACAGATACAGATACAGATCATGTGTTCGGATCCTCCATTACATGGATTTTATGGCATCCACGTCAGTACATAATATGTATGTATATGTACAATAATGTATGTGAATAACTGTAGTATAAAACACGCACAATAAAACACAATGGCGGCAACGCTAATCACGTGATTAAAACGTCATTATCTCCCAAAGCACTCCACTATTTTCATTGAAATGTTGTGATAAGACGTAGAATTGATGCAGCATAAGGTACTGAAAGGTTGACGTCGATATTGGTTGTTTTCAACTTATTGAGAAAATCAGGGAGGGTGGGGGACAGATTCTGCCACCTCCAGCGGGGCGCGGGTTAATAAAAATATTATTCGGATTCTTCTTCAATTCGGATTAAGAAAACAACAAACACAGTACGTACATGCCGATTGTGCACATGTACGATGAAGTTACTAAATCTCTACAAAATAACGAAATAACATGCTTCTTATATATTGATTTACAGAAAGCTTTGGATACCGTTTGCATATATTTTGTGATACGAGGGGTTTCTACAACATGATAGTCATATCTTAACACGCGCCTTGGAGGGCCTCTGATAGTTACGCGCCCTGGGGGGGGGGGGGGGTCCCCCCCCCTAAGATCTCGAAAACCACCCAACGTAGCGACAATCGGGAAAGGGTGTTAGATAGCTCGAGACAAGCTCTATCGTATTTTTCCGTTTTTGTTTAGGTCAGGTCAATATTGAAGTCACCAGAGGTCATCGAAGGTCAATTTTAGGACTTCGCTCCAGAAACCCCCAAATATCTCGAGAATTATGATAGCTAGGAACAAACGGAAAAAAGCAATCGAAAGCTCTTGAAATATAAAATCGCAATTTTGTCCTCAAATTTGAGCTCAGGTCAATATTTTAGGCTCCAGAGGTCATCAAATGTCAACAAAAACTGTTTTGGGCAAAACAGTTTTTTTCGCGAATAACTTTTTACCTAATGAAGATAAGGCACTAATTTGTGTACGCCATCGTGCTTGTCTCGTCAAGGCGCTTCTAATTCCAAATCCTAGAATGATGAGAAGCATGTTTACATGTTTTTCATAATTGGAAGATTTCCAGTGGGGGTCGCTCAGGAAAGTACGGGCCAACGTGTTTGTCCAGATGTGTGTCCAGACGAGATCTTCGGCCACCTCTACAGGTCAACGCTGCATATCAATGCGTGCGCAGTTTTTATCTCGCATGCGCGCCCGCACGACACCAACACTGACCTGGACGGCCGGAAGCGAGTAGCGACACGACGGGCGCAGAGTGCAGACCGTGGTGAGAGTAGTGAGGAGTGAGGGTGTACCACCGGTGTAGGATGGAGTGGGTCCATGGCACTAAACGACGGCGTTTGGCGCACCGTGGCTTCTTCTATACGGAAGACAAGAGGAGTGGGGGTGCATATACATGAGGTGCAGCGCCCGAGTGCGTCTGGGTTGTAAAGGGCGTGGCGTGTATGCTCGCGGGTCTTTGTGGAGAGCAAGGAACACACTCTCGCCACCAGCATCGCTGCAGTGGAGCAATCTGCCGCACGTGCGGAAATGAACTACCATGAGCAGCGATAGCCGGCTCCGCTTTGGTTGCCGGTGGAGGATGACTGTTGATGCTTATGATGATTGGGGCGCACAAACAATATTGACACACGACGACAATAATTGCAGAGCATGGCACCAAAGGCATTCGGCTTCCGGCAAAAATAAATTTCGAACATTTCACATGTCAATAAAATGCCATTCGGCAAAAAGGCATTTCGACCTTTCCACACGTCGACAAAGTAACATTCGGCAAAATATTTCGGCATTTTCACATGTGGGCAAAATGACGTTTCGGCAAAAAGACATTTCGATCTTTTCACATGTCGGCTAAATGACATTCGGCAAAAAATAAATTTAGACTTTTTCACCAGGGGTGGTAAAAATAGACTATGGCTCTCCGACCAAATAGAAAGTTGGAAAATGTTCTCCAGCAACACTAATGTAATATCGCTCGTTGAAGCAATATTTATATTTATTCTCTTGTGAAATATTGATCATACATGAAACAATAAAGTTGCAGAAACTCTGATAAGCTACTCTGTAGCTGATGTAAGATTAACCCGCGCTCTGCAGGGGCTTTGCGCCGAACACGAACTGCAGGGGGGGGAGATTCCCCCCCCCCCCAGTGAGATCTCGAAAACTTCGCTACGTAGCGACAAGCGGAAAACATAATTTGATAGCTTGATACAAGTTCTGTCGAAAGTATTTCAGTATTGTTTTAGGTCAGGTCAAAATTGAGGTCACCAGAGGTCATCAAAGGTCAAATGTTCCTGTTTTCCCTGTTTTAGGACATCGCTCCAGACATTCCCATATATCTCGGACACTATGCTTAGTTAGGAACAAACGGAAAAACAAACGCCAGCCAGTGAAATGTACAATAGAGAAAGTGTTCTCAAAATTTATTTCAGGTCAATATTTGGGGCTTCAGAGGTCAAAAAAGAAAACAATGTTTAAAAAAAAATCGCTATTAACTTTTTATTTAATAAAGATAACGGAAAACTGCTTACGACATTGTATTTATCTCGTCAAGGCGCTTTGAATGATATACATGGTGACCTTGTTAAGTCAACTTCAAAATTTGACCTCAGGTCAAGGTCAAGTGGTGACCCAAGTAGGGCATGTTGCATATGGGAACACGTGTCTCGATGAGACAAACACATTGCTGCCTGTTTTACTTCTCTATCTGTATTATGTCGGGAGTTAATGACACAAACGTGATGGTGACCTAGCA
>JAXIVJ010018886.1:5000-21698 GCA_036785665.1 Chirona hameri
CGCATAAAGAACGTCCACGAACAAATCTAACACGAATAAATAACAGCATTTAAGAGCTGGTATTTATTTCGAGGGCCCCTCAGGCCTTCCCAGGGCCTCCAATTCCTTTCGAGGGCCCCTCAGACATTTCGAGGGCCCCCTCAGGCATTTCGAGGGTCCCCTCAGGCATTTCGAGGGCCCCTCAGGCATTTCGAGGGCCCCTCAGGCATTTCAAGGGCCCCTCAGGCCAGGCACGTAGCCAGGATTTCGTCCAGGGGGTGTGGGGGGCGGCCCCTCGAAAGGGCCCCTTCCCGAGCGTTAACCCCCCCCCCCCCAAACAAAAGGATATGAAAAACTCTACGGATTTCGGCCACTTTATTTTGTGAGGTTCAACTTTCCAGGGGCCCTCTGGTCTGTCCAGGGGCCCTCTGGTCTGTCCAGGGGCCCTCTAGCCTGCTCAGGGGCCCTTCCGAGCTGGCCAGGGACTGCACTGGCTGCTTTTTCACCCTGCCGACATCCTCAGGGGCCTCTCCGACCTTCCCAGGGGTCCCTCTGTGCTGGCTCGGTGCTCATTCGACGTGTTCAGGGGCCCTTTGACCAGCTCAGGGGCCCTTTCGGTTTGTATAGGGGCCCTTCTGACATGTACAGGGCTCTGCTGAACGTCCAAGGGCCCTCTGGTCTTTCAGAAAGGGCCCTGGTGCCCCTAAAGAACCTCTGAAATGCTCTAAACTCTTAAAGACCACGCTTCGCGTAGTCCATGAGCGTGGTCTCGTCCGCTCTTTTCGGTGCGCTGCGCGCCCGAAAAGGCCCGCCGGGCCTCCAGGGCGGGGGGGGGGGGGGGGGGCGGGTAGCCTCCCCCGTCCCCCTTGGCTACGTGCCTGCCTCAGGCCTGCCGAGTTAATGTTATCGACTTTTAAGCGTTGGTTACAAAATGATCTGTCCGACCTCCTATTTCCCTAAATATGGCAGCATTTGGTAGCATAGCCAACGAGCTACAATAACAGCGCAAGCCCTCATGTGGATGCGCGTGAAGTTATTGTGACAAAATGTATTGGGGTCTGGACGTTTGGAAGAAGACTTTTGGGATGGGTGGTGGTGGTGGGGGGGGGGGGGGGGGGGGGGGGGCACGGAAGTTTTTTTTAGGGGGAATCCCAAAGTCTCACATTTCTGAAAACTCATCGGATTTCGCTTGCTTATGCATTGATAGCGGATTTAAAACAAACTTCCTTAGATTTTCTTAGCAGGAAATGTGTACATTTTGTGCTGATTTCAGGCGGTTTGATGGGTTTGATGGGATATAAATTTTTACCCCCAAACTCGAACCCTAGATCCGCCAGTGTGTGGGCCCCCAATTGGCTACGAGGGTCCCTCTGATCCCGCTTGCCCCACCCCCCCTGGCCGAAATCCTGGCTACGCCCCTGCAACTACCTACATCTAAAAAAATGACACATTTGTGATATTGCGTTTTTTGGCGATGGCGCCTTCCTTGAACGATGGCGCCCCCTGTTCGATGCCCCCCCCCCCCATGTTTGTTTGTTGGGGCTTAAGGGCGCGACGACTGCATGGTCAATTTGCGCCCATAACAGTTAACTACTTACTGATGCGAAAATATCACAGGGAAGTCAATGCTACGGACGAAGGAAAAGAGACCACCGGTCTGGATCCATTGGGAATCATCATCAAGAAGATGACACAGCGTCACGGTTGGCATGACCTGGCCGAGATGCCTTGAACGCTTTCTAGCATACCGTGGGCAGGCGAGCAAGACATGCGCCACAGTGAGAGGCTCGTTGCATCTAGGACACATGGGCCTGTCACTGCCACAAAGCAAGTACCCGTGTGTAGCGTACGTGTGGCCAATCCGCAGTCTGCACAGAGTAACCTCCTCGCGCCTGTTTCTCCGTGAACTTGATGGCCACTGTCTAAGAACCGGTTTGACCGGTCTGAGCTTGTTGCTCGCTTGTGTGTCCCACGTACGCTGCCACTGGTCTTGTAAAAAGCACCAGCAGCTGGGTAAAAATCTTGTGCTGGAAGCAGGAGGCGCCTCGTGCAGGGTGCCGATGCTGCTCGTTTCGCCGCAGCGTTAGCAAGCTCGTTCCCTGCAATGCCCACGTGACTGGGTACCCAACAGAACTTCACCGATTTCCCTGCCCGGTCTAAGGACGTAAGTCGTGCTAAAATGTCCTGCATAAGTATATATAAGGGGACTGCTTGGATGGAGCGATCTAAAGGCCAGAAGGCTACTTAAGGAGTCTGTTAAAATGAGGTGTAACCGAAGGTTGGTTTCACAAGGATAACACTATTCTTTAGAATTGTGTTTCCTTTGGGAAACAAACCTGAGCTGTTCGATTGGGGGTGGGTTTCTTAAGAGTGTTGGAGATCAGTAAAAGTTGGCGCGCTTGCAGGGAAACCATTTGTTTGCGACGAAACTTTCAGGGTCCCGAGTCGACACCGTGATCTGATCTGATGCTAAGTTTCAAGTCTGTCAAAACCCGATTGCACTTGCAACAGCAACATGAAGTTTAACATTGCAAGTCAACGGGGAAATACGAAAAATGCCATGTACTCGAATGGAAACCATTTGTTTGCGACGAAACTTTCATTAGGGTGTGGAGCACTGCCTGTAGAAACTGCCTGCAAAGTTTCAACTGTCAAAACCCAATTGCACCTGCAATTGCAAAAAGAGTCGGCCGGACGTCCATGGGGGATGCTCTCAGATCGCCGGCCGTAAGTCCCACAAGCCACTGTGGTCTAGTGGATAGAGCGCCTGCCTCGCAATTGATTGGCCACCGCTTCGAATCCGGTAAGCTCCTCTTTTTTTTTAACAGAAAACCAACCTTCGGTCCGGCATTGCCCCAAAGCAAGGCCCCGTGCATAACCGAAGGTTGGTTTCACAAGGATAACACTATTCTTTAGAATTGTGTTTCCTTTGGGAAACAAACCTGAGTAACCGATAACCGAAGGTTGGTTTCACAAGGATAACACTATTCTTTAGAATTGTGTTTCCTTTGGGAAACAAACCTGAGCTAACCGAAGGTTGGTTTCACAAGGATAACACTATTCTTTAGAATTGTGTTTCCTTTGGGAAACAAACCTGAGCTGTTCGATCGGGGGTGGTTTAACAAAAGGTGTGACGAATCAGTAAATCTTGGATCCAGGTCAGGGAAACCATTTGTTTGCGACGAAACTTTCAGGATCCCGAGTCGAGACCGTTGCCCATCGTCCTGGCCAAGTTCCAAGTCTGTCAAAACTCGATTGCACCTGCAACAGCAACATGAAGTTTAACATTGCAAGTCAACGGGGAAATACGAAAAAGGCCATGTAAGGCCATGTACTCCCAGGGAAACGAATTGTTCGAGACGAAACCTTGATTAGGGTGTGCAGCACTGCCTGTAGAAACTGCCTGCAAAGTTTCAACTCTGTCAAAACTCGATTGCACCTGCAATTGCAAAAATAGGCTGCCGGCCGAAGGCCAAATATCGATTAGGGAAAGATCCATGTCCATAGGGAACATAAGATCGCCTGCCATGACTCCCACAAGCCACTGTGGTCTAGTGGATAGAACGCCTGCCTCGCAATTGATTGGCCACTGGTTCGAATCCAGTAACATCCTCTTTCCTCTTTTTTTTAGAGTTGTCCCAAAATGGATTTTGATGCCTTATACGGGTATATAGTCGACTCGTGGCTGCTCTTTGAGCCGACAAAATGGCCTCAGAATTGCGCTCCGGTGATTGGTTTAGCCTGTGTGACGTCATACTTTTTTGCGCTACTATTTGACCGACTTGCCGTGGGGCTAGAAGAAAAAGAAGACCAGATTTGGAAAGAGGAGGTCTGGGGCTACTATCCGGTAAGCTTTTTATAGGCCCATCCATAACAAAAAAAACAGAAAACGGACTAAACCAACCTTCGGTCCGGCATTGCCCCAAAGCAAGGCCCCGTGCATAACCGAAGGTTGGTTTCACAAGGATAACACTATTCTTTAGAATTGTGTTTCCTTTGGGAAACAAACCTGAGCTGTTCGATTGGGGGTGGTTTTCTTAAGAGTGTGACATATCAGTAAAAGTTGGCGCGCTTGCAGGGAAACCATTTTTTTGCGACGAAACTTTTAGGGTCCCGAGTCGACAACGTGATCTGATCTGATGCCAAGTTTCAACTCTGTCAAAACCCGATTGCACCTGCAACAGCAACATGAAGTTTAACATTGCAAGTCAACGGGGAAATACGAAAAAGGCCATGCACTCCCAGGGAAACGAATTGTTGGAGACGAAACCTTGATTAGCGTTTGGAGCACTGCCTGGAGAAACTGCCTGCAAAGTTTCAACTCTGTCAAAACCCGATTGCACCTGCAATTGCAAAAATAGACGGCCGGCCGAAGGCCGGCCGTCCTTGGGGATGCTCTCAGATCGCCGGCCGTAAGTCCCACAAGCCACTGTGGTCTAGTGGATAGAGCGCCTGCCTCGCAATTGATTGGCCACCGGTTCGAATCCGGTAAGCTCCTCTTTTTTTCTTTTTTTACAGAAAACCAAACTTCGGCCCGGCATTGCCCCAAAGCAAGGCCCCGTGCATAACCGAAGGTTGGTTTCACAAGGATAACACTATTCTTTAGAATTGTGTTTCCTTTGGGAAACAAACCTGAGCTGTTCGATCGGGAGGGGTTTTCTTAAGAGTGTTGGAGATCAGTACATCTTGACGCCAGGTCAGGGAAACCATTTGTTTGCGACGAAACTTTCAGGATCCCGAGTCGAGACCATCATCTGATCTGATGCCAAGTTTCAAGTCTGTCAAAACTCGATTGCACCTGCAACAGCAACATGAAGTTTAACATTGCAAGTCAACAGGGAAATACGAAAAAGGCCATGTAAGGCCATGTACTCCCAGGGAAACGAATTGTTGGAGACGAAACCTTGATTAGGGTGTGCAGCACTGCCTGTAGAAACTGCCTGCAAAGTTTCAACTCTGTCAAAACTCGATTGCACCTGCAATTGCAAAAATAGGCTGCCGGCCGAAGGCCAAATATCGATTAGGGAAAGATACATGTCCATAGGGAATATGGGATCGCCTGCCGCAACTCCCACAAGCCACTGTGGTCTAGTGGATAGAACGCCTGCCTCGCAATTGATTGGCCACCGGTTCGAATCCGGTAAGCTCCTCTTTTCTCTTTTTTTTTTAGAGTTGTCCCAAAATGGATTTTGATGCCTTATACGGGTATATAGTCGACTCGTGGCTGCTCTTTGAGCCAACAAAATGGCCTCAGAATTGCGCTCCGGTGATTGGTTTAGCCTGTGTGACGTCATACTTAATTGCGCTACTATTTGACCGACTTGCCGTGGGGCTAGAAGAAAAAGAAGACCAGATTTGGAAAGAGGAGGTCTGGGGCTACTATCCGGTAAGCTATTTATAGGCCCATCCATAAAAAAAAAAACAGAAAACGGACTAAACCAACCTTCGGTCCGGCATTGCCCCAAAGCAAGGCCCCGTGCATAACCGAAGGTTGGTTTCACAAGGATAACACTATTCTTTAGAATTGTGTTTCCTTTGGGAAACCAACCTGAGCTGTTCGATCGGGAGGGGTTTTCTTAAGAGTGTTGGAGATCAGTACATCTTGGATCCAGGTCAGGGAAACGAATCTACAGTAACGCCACTTTCAGGATCCCGAGTCGACACCGTCATCTGATCTGATGCCAAGTTTCAAGTCTGTCAAAACTCGATTGCACCTGCAACAGCAACATGAAGCTTAACATTGCAAGTCAACGGGGAAATACGAAAAAGGCCATGTAAGGCCATGTACTCCCAGGGAAACGAATTGTTCGAGACGAAACCTTGATTAGGGTGTGCAGCACTGCCTGTAGAAACTGCCTGCAAAGTTTCAACTCTGTCAAAACTCGATTGCACCTGCAATTGCAAAAATAGGCTGCCGGACGAAGGCCAAATATCGATTAGGGAAAGATCCATGTCCATAGGAAACATGAGATCGCCTGCCTTAACTCCCACAAGCCACTGTGGTCTAGTGGATAGAACGCCTGCCTCGCAATTGATTGGCCACCGGTTCGAATCCGGTAAGCTCCTCTTTTTTTCCCTTAATGACATTTTTTTAGAGTTGTCTCAAAATGGATTTTGATGCCTTATACGGGTATATAGTCGACTCGTGGCTGCTCTTTGAGCCGACAAAATGGCCTCAGAATTGCGCTCCGGTGATTGGTTTAGCCTGTGTGACGTCATACTTTTTTGCGCTACTATTTGACCGACTTGCCGTGGGGCTAGAAGAAAAAGAAGACCAGATTTGGAAAGAGGAGGTCTGGGGCTACTATCCGGTAAGCTATTTATAGGCCCATCCATATTAAAAAAAAACAGAAAACGGACTAAACCAACCTTCGGTCCGGCATTGCCCCAAAGCAAGGCCCCGTGCATAACCGAAGGTTGGTTTCACAAGGAAAACACTATTCTTTAGAATTGTGTTTCCTTTGGGAAACCAACCTGAGCTGTTCGATCGGGAGGGGTTTTCTTAAGGTGGCCGAGATTTGGTACATCTTGGATCCAGGTCAGGGAAACGGTTTGTTTGCGACGAAACTTTCAGGATCCCGAGTCGAGACCGTCATCTGATCTGATGCCAAGTTTCAAGTCTGTCAAAACTCGATTGCACCTGCAACAGCAACATGAAGTTTAACATTGCAAGTCAACGGGGAAATGCGAAAAAGGCCATGTAAGGCCATGTACTCCCAGGGAAACGAATTGTTGGAGACGAAACCTTGATTAGGGTGTGCAGCACTGCCTGTAGAAACTGCCTGCAAAGTTTCAACTCTGTCAAAACCCGATTGCACCTGCAATTGCAAAAATAGGCTGCCGGCCGAAGGCCAAATATCGATTAGGGTCCATAGGGAACATGGGATCGCCTGCCGTGACTCCCACAAGCCACTGTGGTCTAGTGGATAGAACGCCTGCCTCGCAATTGATTGGCCACCGGTTCGAATCCGGTAAGCTCCTCTTTCCTCTTTTTTTTTTAGAGTTGTCCCAAAATGGATTTTGATGCCTTATACGGGTATATAGTCGACTCGTGGCTGCTCTTTGAGCCGACAAAATGGCCTCAGAATTGCGCTCCGGTGATTGGTTTAGCCTGTGTGACGTCATACTTTTTTGCGCTACTATTTGACCGACTTGCCGTGGGGCTAGAAGAAAAAGAAGACCAGATTTGGAAAGAGGAGGTCTGGGGCTACTATCCGGTAAGCTATTTATAGGCCCATCCATAAAAAAAAACAGAAAACGGACTAAACCAACCTTCGGTCCGGCATTGCCCCAAAGCAAGGCCCCGTGCATAACCGAAGGTTGGTTTCACAAGGATAACACTATTCTTTAGAATTGTGTTTCCTTTGGGAAACAAACCTGAGCTGTTCTAACCGAATGTTGGTTTCACAAGGATAACACTATTCTTTAGAATTGTGTTTCCTTTGGGAAACAAACCTGAGCTGTTCGATCGGGAGGGGTTTTCTTAAGGTGGCCGAGATTTGGTAAATCTTGGATCCAGGTCAGGGAAACCATTTGTTTGCGACGAAACTTTCAGGATCCCGAGTCGAGACCGTCATCTGATCTGATGCCAAGTTTCAAGTCTGTCAAAACTCGATTGCACCTGCAACAGCAACATGAAGTTTAACATTGCAAGTCAACGGGGAAATACGAAAAAGGCCATGTAAGGCCATGTACTCCCAGGGAAACGAATTGTTCGAGACGAAACCTTGATTAGGGTGTGCAGCACTGCCTGTAGAAACTGCCTGCAAAGTTTCAACTCTGTCAAAACTCGATTGCACCTGCAATTGCAAAAATAGGCTGCCGGACGAAGGCCAAATATCGATTAGGGAAAGATCCATGTCCATAGGAAAGATGAGATCGCCTGCCTTAAATCCCACAAGCCACTGTGGTCTAGTGGATAGGACGCCTGCCTCGCAATTGATTGGCCACCGGTTCGAATCCGGTAAGCTGCTCTTTTTTTCCCTTAATGACATTTTTTTAGAGTTGTCCCAAAATGGATTTTGATGCCTTATACGGGTATATAGTCGACTCGTGGCTGCTCTTTGAGCCGACAAAATGGCCTCAGAATTGCGCTCCGGTGATTGGTTTAGCCTGTGTGACGTCATACTTTTTTGCGCTACTATTTGACCGACTTGCCGTGGGGCTAGAAGAAAAAGAAGACCAGATTTGGAAAGAGGAGGTCTGGGGCTACTATCCGGTAAGCTATTTATAGGCCCATCCATTAAAAAAAACAGAAAACGGACTAAACCAACCTTCGGTCCGGCATTGCCCCAAAGCAAGGCCCCGTGCATAACCGAAGGTTGGTTTCACAAGGATAACACTATTCTTTAGAATTGTGTTTCCTTTGGGAAACAAACCTGAGCTGTTCGATCGGGAGGGGTTTTCTTAAGGTGGCCGAGATTTGGTACATCTTGGATCCAGGTCAGGGAAACCATTTGTTTGCGACGAAACTTTCAGGATCCCGAGTCGAGACCGTCATCTGATCTGATGCCAAGTTTCAAGTCTGTCAAAACTCGATTGCACCTGCAACAGCAACATGAAGTTTAACATTGCAAGTCAACGGGGAAATACGGGGAAATACGAAAAAGGCCATGTACTCCCAGGGAAACGAATTGTTGGAGACGAAACCTTGATTAGGGTGTGCAGCACTGCCTGTAGAAACTGCCTGCAAAGTTTCAACTCTGTCAAAACTCGATTGCACCTGCAATTGCAAAAATAGGCTGCCGGACGAAGGCCAAATATCTATTAGGGAAAGATCCATGTCCATAGGAAACATGAGATCGCCTGCCTTAACTCCCATAAGCCACTGTGGTCTAGTGGATAGAACGCCTGCCTCGCAATTGATTGGCCACCGGTTCGAATCCGGTAAGCTCCTCTTTTTTTCCCTTAATGACATTTTTTTAGAGTTGTCCCAAAATGGATTTTGATGCCTTATACGGGTATATAGTCGACTCGTGGCTGCTCTTTGAGCTGACAAAATGGCCTCAGAATTGCGCTCCGGTGATTGGTTTAGCCTGTGTGACGTCATACTTTTTTGCGCTACTATTTGACCGACTTGCCGTGGGGCTAGAAGAAAAAGAAGACCAGATTTGGAAAGAGGAGGTCTGGGGCTACTATCCGGTAAGCTATTTATAGGCCCATCCATAAAAAAAAAACAGAAAACGGACTAAACCAACCTTCGGTCCGGCATTGCCCCAAAGCAAGGCCCCGTGCATAACCGAAGGTTGGTTTCACAAGGATAACACTATTCTTTAGAATTGTGTTTCCTTTGGGAAACAAACCTGAGCTGTTCGATCGGGAGGGGTTTTCTTAAGAGTGTTGGAGATCAGTAAAAGTTGATACCAGGCCAGGGAAACCATTTGTTTGCGACGAAACTTTCAGGATCCCGAGTCGAGACCGTCATCTGATCTGATGCCAAGTTTCAAGTCTGTCAAAACTCGATTGCACCTGCAACAGCAACATGAAGTTTAACATTGCAAGTCAACGGGGAAATACGAAAAAGGCCATGTAAGGCCATGTACTCCCAGGGAAACGAATTGTTCGAGACGAAACCTTGATTAGGGTGTGCAGCACTGCCTGTAGAAACTGCCTGCAAAGTTTCAACTCTGTCAAAACTCGATTGCACCTGCAATTGCAAAAATAGGCTGCCGGTCGAAGGCCAAATATCGATTAGGGAAAGATCCATGTCCATAGGGAACATGGGATCGCCTACCGTAACCCCCACAAGCCACTGTGGTCTAGTGGATAGAACACCTGCCTCGCAATTGATTGGCCACCGGTTCGAATCCGGTAAGCTCCTCTTTCCTCTTTTTTTTAGAGTTGTCCCAAAATGGATTTTGATGCCTTATACGGGTATATAGTCGACTCGTGGCTGCTCTTTGAGCTGACAAAATGGCCTCAGAATTGCGCTCCGGTGATTGGTTTAGCCTGTGTGACGTCATCCTTTTTTTTAGCTACTCTTTGACCGACTTGCCGTGGGGCTAGAAGAAAAAGAAGACCAGATTTGGAAAGAGGAGGTCTGGGGCTATCTGGTAAGCTATTTATAGGCCCATCCATATAGGCCCATCCATAACAGAAAACGGACTAAACCAACCTTCGGTCCGGCATTGCCCCAAAGCAAGGCCCCGTGCATAACCGAAGGTTGGTTTCACAAGGATAACACTATTCTTTAGAATTGTGTTTCCTTTGGGAAACAAACCTGAGCTGTTCGATCGGGAGGGGTTTTCTTAAGAGTGTTGGAGATCAGTACATCTTGGATCCAGGTCAGGGAAACCATTTGTTTGCGACGAAACTTTCAGGATCCCGAGTCGACACCGTCATCTGATCTGATGCCAAGTTTCAAGTCTGTCAAAACTCGATTGCACCTGCAACAGCAACATGAAGTTTAACATTGCAAGTCAACGGGGAAATGCGAAAAAGGCCATGTAAGGCCATGTACTCCCAGGGAAACGAATTGTTGGAGACGAAACCTTGATTAGGGTGTGCAGCACTGCCTGTAGAAACTGCCTGCAAAGTTTCAACTCTGTCAAAACCCGATTGCACCTGCAATTGCAAAAATAGGCTGCCGGCCGAAGGCCAAATATCGATTAGGGAAAGATCCATGTCCATAGGGAACATGGGATCGCCTGCCGTAACTCCCACAAGCCACTGTGGTCTAGTGGATAGAACGCCTGCCTCGCAATTGATTGGCCACCGGTTCGAATCCGGTAAGCTCCTCTTTCCTCTTTTTTTTAGAGTCGTCCCAAAATGGATTTTGATGCCTTATACGGGTATATAGTCGACTCGTGGCTGCTCTTTGAGCTGACAAAATGGCCTCAGAATTGCGCTCCGGTGATTGGTTTAGCCTGTGTGACGTCATACTTTTTTGCGCTACTATTTGACCGACTTGCCGTGGGGCTAGAAGAAAAAGAAGACCAGATTTGGAAAGAGGAGGTCTGGGGCTACTATCCGGTAAGCTATTTATAGGCCCATCCATAAAAAAAAACAGAAAACGGACTAAACCAACCTTCGGTCCGGCATTGCCCCAAAGCAAGGCCCCGTGCATAACCGAAGGTTGGTTTCACAAGGATAACACTATTCTTTAGAATTGTGTTTCCTTTGGGAAACCAACCTGAGCTGTTCGATCGGGAGGGGTTTTCTTAAGAGTGTTGGAGATCAGTACATCTTGGATCCAGGTCAGGGAAACGAATCTACAGTAACGCCACTTTCAGGATCCCGAGTCGACACCGTCATCTGATCTGATGCCAAGTTTCAAGTCTGTCAAAACTCGATTGCACCTGCAACAGCAACATGAAGTTTAACATTGCAAGTCAACGGGGAAATACGGGGAAATACGAAAAAGGCCATGTACTCCCAGGGAAACGAATTGTTGGAGACGAAACCTTGATTAGGGTGTGCAGCACTGCCTGTAGAAACTGCCTGCAAAGTTTCAACTCTGTCAAAACTCGATTGCACCTGCAATTGCAAAAATAGGCTGCCGGACGAAGGCCAAATATCTATTAGGGAAAGATCCATGTCCATAGGAAACATGAGATCGCCTGCCTTAACTCCCATAAGCCACTGTGGTCTAGTGGATAGAACGCCTGCCTCGCAATTGATTGGCCACCGGTTCGAATCCGGTAAGCTCCTCTTTTTTTCCCTTAATGACATTTTTTTAGAGTTGTCCCAAAATGGATTTTGATGCCTTATACGGGTATATAGTCGACTCGTGGCTGCTCTTTGAGCTGACAAAATGGCCTCAGAATTGCGCTCCGGTGATTGGTTTAGCCTGTGTGACGTCATACTTTTTTGCGCTACTATTTGACCGACTTGCCGTGGGGCTAGAAGAAAAAGAAGACCAGATTTGGAAAGAGGAGGTCTGGGGCTACTATCCGGTAAGCTATTTATAGGCCCATCCATAAAAAAAAACAGAAAACGGACTAAACCAACCTTCGGTCCGGCATTGCCCCAAAGCAAGGCCCCGTGCATAACCGAAGGTTGGTTTCACAAGGATAACACTATTCTTTAGAATTGTGTTTCCTTTGGGAAACAAACCTGAGCTGTTCGATCGGGAGGGGTTTTCTTAAGAGTGTTGGAGATCAGTAAAAGTTGATACCAGGCCAGGGAAACCATTTGTTTGCGACGAAACTTTCAGGATCCCGAGTCGAGACCGTCATCTGATCTGATGCCAAGTTTCAAGTCTGTCAAAACTCGATTGCACCTGCAACAGCAACATGAAGTTTAACATTGCAAGTCAACGGGGAAATACGAAAAAGGCCATGTAAGGCCATGTACTCCCAGGGAAACGAATTGTTCGAGACGAAACCTTGATTAGGGTGTGCAGCACTGCCTGTAGAAACTGCCTGCAAAGTTTCAACTCTGTCAAAACTCGATTGCACCTGCAATTGCAAAAATAGGCTGCCGGTCGAAGGCCAAATATCGATTAGGGAAAGATCCATGTCCATAGGGAACATGGGATCGCCTACCGTAACCCCCACA
This sequence comes from Chirona hameri, assembly GCA_036785665.1. Lineage (NCBI taxonomy): Eukaryota > Metazoa > Arthropoda > Thecostraca > Balanomorpha > Balanidae > Chirona > Chirona hameri. The sequence goes on from JAXIVJ010018886.1 coordinate 17,478, forward strand.
AGCCACTGTGGTCTAGTGGATAGAACACCTGCCTCGCAATTGATTGGCCACCGGTTCGAATCCGGTAAGCTCCTCTTTCCTCTTTTTTTTAGAGTTGTCCCAAAATGGATTTTGATGCCTTATACGGGTATATAGTCGACTCGTGGCTGCTCTTTGAGCTGACAAAATGGCCTCAGAATTGCGCTCCGGTGATTGGTTTAGCCTGTGTGACGTCATCCTTTTTTTTAGCTACTCTTTGACCGACTTGCCGTGGGGCTAGAAGAAAAAGAAGACCAGATTTGGAAAGAGGAGGTCTGGGGCTATCTGGTAAGCTATTTATAGGCCCATCCATATAGGCCCATCCATAACAGAAAACGGACTAAACCAACCTTCGGTCCGGCATTGCCCCAAAGCAAGGCCCCGTGCATAACCGAAGGTTGGTTTCACAAGGATAACACTATTCTTTAGAATTGTGTTTCCTTTGGGAAACAAACCTGAGCTGTTCGATCGGGAGGGGTTTTCTTAAGAGTGTTGGAGATCAGTACATCTTGGATCCAGGTCAGGGAAACCATTTGTTTGCGACGAAACTTTCAGGATCCCGAGTCGACACCGTCATCTGATCTGATGCCAAGTTTCAAGTCTGTCAAAACTCGATTGCACCTGCAACAGCAACATGAAGTTTAACATTGCAAGTCAACGGGGAAATGCGAAAAAGGCCATGTAAGGCCATGTACTCCCAGGGAAACGAATTGTTGGAGACGAAACCTTGATTAGGGTGTGCAGCACTGCCTGTAGAAACTGCCTGCAAAGTTTCAACTCTGTCAAAACCCGATTGCACCTGCAATTGCAAAAATAGGCTGCCGGCCGAAGGCCAAATATCGATTAGGGAAAGATCCATGTCCATAGGGAACATGGGATCGCCTGCCGTAACTCCCACAAGCCACTGTGGTCTAGTGGATAGAACGCCTGCCTCGCAATTGATTGGCCACCGGTTCGAATCCGGTAAGCTCCTCTTTCCTCTTTTTTTTAGAGTCGTCCCAAAATGGATTTTGATGCCTTATACGGGTATATAGTCGACTCGTGGCTGCTCTTTGAGCTGACAAAATGGCCTCAGAATTGCGCTCCGGTGATTGGTTTAGCCTGTGTGACGTCATACTTTTTTGCGCTACTATTTGACCGACTTGCCGTGGGGCTAGAAGAAAAAGAAGACCAGATTTGGAAAGAGGAGGTCTGGGGCTACTATCCGGTAAGCTATTTATAGGCCCATCCATAAAAAAAAACAGAAAACGGACTAAACCAACCTTCGGTCCGGCATTGCCCCAAAGCAAGGCCCCGTGCATAACCGAAGGTTGGTTTCACAAGGATAACACTATTCTTTAGAATTGTGTTTCCTTTGGGAAACAAACCTGAGCTGTTCGATCGGGAGGGGTTTTCTTAAGGTGGCCGAGATTTGGTAAAAGTTGATACCAGGCCAGGGAAACGGTTTGTTTGCGACGAAACTTTCAGGATCCCGAGTCGAGACCGTCATCTGATCTGATGCCAAGTTTCAAGTCTGTCAAAACTCGATTGCACCTGCAACAGCAACATGAAGTTTAACATTGCAAGTCAACGGGGAAATACGAAAAAGGCCATGTAAGGCCATGTACTCCCAGGGAAACGAATTGTTGGAGACGAAACCTTGATTAGGGTGTGCAGCACTGCCTGTAGAAACTGCCTGCAAAGTTTCAACTCTGTCAACACCCGATTGCACCTGCAATTGCAAAAATAGGCTGCCGGCCGAAGGCCAAATATCGATTAGGGAAAGATCCATGTCCATAGGGAACATGGGATCGCCTGCTGTAACTCCCACAAGCCACTGTGGTCTAGTGGATAGAACGCCTGCCTCGCAATTGATTGGCCACCGGTTCGAATCCGGTAAGCTCCTCTTTTTCCTCTTTCCTCTTTTTTTTAGAGTTGTCCCAAAATGGATTTTGATGCCTTATACGGGTATATAGTCGACTCGTGGCTGCTCTACGAGCTAACAAAATGGCCTCAGAATTGCGCTCCGGTGATTGGTTTAGCCTGTGTGACGTCATACTTTTTTTAGCTACTCTTTGACCGACTTGCCGTGGGGCTAGAAGAAAAAGAAGACCAGATTTGGAAAGAGGAGGTCTGGGGCTATCTGGTAAGCTATTTATAGGCCCATCCATATAGGCCCATCCATAACAGAAAACGGACTAAACCAACCTTCGGTCCGGCATTGCCCCAAAGCAAGGCCCCGTGCATAACCGAAGGTTGGTTTCACAAGGATAACACTATTCTTTAGAATTGTGTTTCCTTTGGGAAACAAACCTGAGCTGTTCGATCGGGGGGGTTTTCTTAAGGTTGCCTGAGATCAGTAAATCTTGGATCCAGGCCAGGGAAACCATTCTACAGCGACGCCACTTTCAGGATCCCGAGCCGAGACCGTCATCTGATCTGATGCCAAGTTTCAAGTCTGTCAAAACTCCATTGCACTTGCAACAGCAACATGAAGTTTAACATTGCAAGTCAACGGGGAAATACGAAAAAGGCCATGTACTCCCAGGGAAACGAATTGTTGGAGACGAAACCTTGATTAGGGTGTGGAGCACTGCCTGTAGAAACTGCCTGCAAAGTTTCAACTCTGTCAAAACTCGATTGCACCTGCAATTGCAAAAATAGACGGCCGGCCGATGGCCGGCCGTCCGTGGGGGATGCTCTCAGATCGCCGGCCGTAACTCCCACAAGCCACTGTGGTCTAATGGATAGAGCCACTGCCTAGCAATTGATTGGCCACCGGTTCGAATCCGGTATGCTCCTCTTTTTTTCCCTTAATGACATTTTTTGAGAGTTGTCCCAAATAGGGTTTTGATGCACTATATGGGTGTATGGTCCAATTGTGATAAAGCTACAGCAAAGGAAGTGGCCTCAGAATTGCGCTCCGGTGATTGGTTTAGCCTGTGTGACGTCATACTTTTTTTGCGCTACTCTTTGACCGACTTGCCGTGGGGCTAGAAGAAAAAGAAGACCAGATTTGGAAAGAGGAGGTCTGGGGCTATCATTTAAGCTATTTGGAACATACTTAGCTCTTTGCTTCCAACCCTCTAGGGTCGTGGCAGATAACGGTAAAAGCCATACCTCAAACTTTTGAAATACATTTTTTGTTTTAGTTTTGACAAATGTTTCCTGTACAACTCAGCAAGCCTAACAATAATCTTGTTACCATTGTTTTGTAGTCTTGTTGGTAGTGCCCTCAGAAGGGCATGTGTTTTTTGCGCACTCTTTGACCAACTTGTTGTAAGGCTGGAACAAAAGCAAGACCAGATTTGGAAAGAGGAGGTCTGGGGCTATCTTCTAAGTTACTTGGAACATACTTAGCTCTTTGCTTCCAACCCTCTAGGGTCGTGGCAGATAACGGTAAAAGCCATACCTCAAACTTTTGAAATACATTTTTTTTTTAGTTTTGACAAATGTTTCCTGTACAACTCAGCAAGCCTAACAAGAATCTTGTTACCATTTTTTTTTGTAGTCTTGTTGGTAGTGCCCTCTTGGTGTCATGTGTTTTTTGCGCTACTCTTTGACCAATTTTTCGTGAGGCTAGAAAAAAAAGACCAGATTTGGAAAGAGGAGGTCTGGGGCTATCTTCTAAGTTACTTGGAACATACTTAGCTCTTTGCTTCCAACCCTCTAGGGTCGTGGCAGATAACGGTAAACGCCATACCTCAAACTTTTGAAATACATTTTTTTTTTAGTTTTGACAAATGTTTCCTGTACAACTCAGCAAGCCTAACAAGAATCTTGTTACATTTTTTTGTAGTCTTGTTGGGTAGTGCCCTCTTGGTGTCATGTGTTTTTTTGCGCTACTCTTTGACCAATTTTTCGTGAGGCTAGAAAAAAAGAAGACCAGATTTGAAAAGAGGAGGTCTGGGGCTATCGTCTAAGTTACTTGGAACATACTTAGCTCTTTGCTTCCAACCCTCTAGGGTCGTGGCAGATAACGGTAAACGCCATACCTCAAACTTTTGAAATACATTGTCTGTCTGTCTGTCTGTCTGTCTGTCTGTCTGTCTGTCTGTCTGTCTGTCTGTCTGTCTGTCTGTCTGTCTGTCTGTCTGTCTGTCTGTCTGTCTGTCTGTCTGTCTGTCTGTCTGTCTGTCTGTCTGTCTGTCTGTCTGTCTGTCTGTCTGTCTGTCTGTCTGTCTGTCTGTCTGTCTGTCTGTCTGTCTGTCTGTCTGTCTGTCT
>JAXIVJ010018887.1:0-17500 GCA_036785665.1 Chirona hameri
GTCACATTTTCCCATTTTAGGACTTTGCTCCAGAAACCCACAAATATAAAAATATAACAATAAAGGTATCGTAAAATGGAGTGAAGTGAGACCCGTTTTTGCTTTAAACTGTTGCAACTTTTCGTTTATTGCCTCAAATGGTTGTATTTGTGTGCACCCAATGTTAGCTTGTGGGAAATACTATTAATCTAGAGTGGTGTTTAATTGATACTGTATGTTGCATATTTTTAGTTATTTGTTTGGGCTGTCTTACTTAACCCCACCCGGTGAGGTGTAGTGAGACACTATGTTGGTTGACATGCTTTGAGCATTTAATGATGATTGATGGGTGAAGTGGACAGTTCTCGGCTTTTCCAGAACAAAAGTTGCATGTTTTGTGTCACTGCAGCAAAAACAAATCGGAACCAGTGCAGATGACAAAATCATCGCTAATGAAAATATGTCTCATGTTGCTGTATGACCCAATAGGACGTAATGTAATGCTTGCTAATGTGATGCTTGCGTAATGGTGGTGCTTAATCTTGTCATATGACACTAAAGAAGGCAAACTTGTGCTTCTTTCATCTTGTCATGTGACACCAAAAACAAGAAAAACTACACAAATTTGAGCTGTTGGGGGTGGATATTTTCGCATTAAAAACGGTCAGGAGAGGGGGTAGGGATTGCCGAACTCCCATGGATCAATGAGACTCCCATGGAACTCCCATGGATCAAATAGTTGCTGCACCTTAACCGAGTTTCATGTATTCAGGATGATAGATAGAGGTTTGGACAATAATAATTACTTAGGTTAACGTTCCATCCCGGTATTAAATTGAAGCATGCAAAGACAGTATAGTCACACATGGGTTGCTTTCAGGGGGGGGGGGGGGGCAGTGACTCGAGCACAGGACCTTTCAGTCAACGGGCAATCGCCACAAGATGCTTTATACAAGAGATTTAGTTCATGTCTGCGGGGCACAGTCAATTGGATGGGCAAACAAGATGGATCCAAATTAAACTTTTAACACCTGTTAGAACACACTTATCTTAGGTTAAAGCTCATACTTGACCTGACTCAAACTCAGGAATGAATGAGTCATTCGTTATCTTAAGTTACTCCCACAAGCGAGTTATTTGTAAACATTTCATCATAAAACTCTAAAAATGCATAAATTGAATCACAAAACGCATCCTCGGTATCCGAATGTATAATAATTTGATTGACATGACAATTCATACAAAAATATATTGGTCAACATTGGCTGTACAAGCAAAAGTTTTAGGAGTTTTCTTTTTAGTTTGATATTTTTCGAAGTTTTCAAAAGTACAACAAAGTGTAAAACATCAACACGTTATGTACTCTTGAAAACTTCGAAAAATGTAAAACTAACTGTTAAACCCTGAGTTAAAGTAAAACACAAAGTATGACCCTACAGTTTTCCTTTTCACAGTTTTTTTTCTTCCCTCAATTTTTTTTCTTCAATAGTTTTGTTTAGCTTTGATCGAAAACTGTATTATCGATCCTAAGAGTGAAGAATGGTCAATTTGATAGTTTGACTCTTCTTTTAACACGCGCACTGCCGGGGGTTCGCGCCAACCACGAATTGCCGGGGATTTCCGGTGCCGGTGGATTTCCACCCCCCGCCCCCTAAGATCACGAAAGCCACGCAACGTAGCGACAAGCGGAAAACGGCGCTATATAGATCGAGACAAGCTCTATCGAAAGTTTGTCGGTCTTTTTTTTTTAGGTCAGGCCAATATTGATGTCACCAGACCCAGAGGTTACATTTCGGCTATATATGAGTGTCCTTGATAAAACTGTCTATATCTCTATAACTAAAAGAGCTAGCGACGCGCAGAAAAAAATGTTCAAAAGATAATTCAATTATCTGTCGCTGAAGTTTCACATCAGTATTGACCTATTTCAATAGTGAGGTCAGCAGAAGCCATTGCATTTGAAACATTCTAAAGATTGCCGAATTATTTCTAAGGAATAACTTTTGACAGAAGCATGATACAGTCAAACATATGTCACCATTGTGTGTGTGTCTCTTCGAGACGCATTGAATCATTTATTGGGTGACCTAGTTAAGTTACACAAAACAATTAATCTGACCTCAGGTCAGGTCAAGGTCAGATCAAGGTCAACTCTTGCATCAATTGACTTGTCTCGACAAGCCGAATACAATAGTGAAAATCCCATTGCTCTACCTTGATTCGGTAAATAGTTATTGCAGAAAAAGCATACGTGACCTGGGTCACCTGAGTTGACCTTGTAGAAGTCAAAGAACAGAAATGTGGCATAGGGCTTTGCTCCCACAAGCGGGACCACAATAGCACAGGAGTGGTGGAGGAGTGGTGGTAACAATTGGTCAAATTTAGCCATTTCCTATGGATTTATACATGTTTTTCCCATTTACTCAAAATGGGTGGGGGGGGGGGGGGGGTCACGAAATCGACCAGAGGCCATTCTTATAAAAAAAATCGAGCCGTGGGTCGTTTTTTTCTCAAGAATGGTCTCAGAACTGGAGAAAAAAAATATGTTTGGGCAGTGAGTGTGTAAAATACCTGCATATGATTTGGCTTTGCTGCTGCATTTCCGAGGCGCTGTTTCGACGCTAAACATCTCCCGCGCCGGGTCCTGAGGCCATTCTTTAGAAGAAAAAAATCGAGCCACAGCTCTATTTTTTTTATAAGAACGGTCTGGATCACCGATATAACAAATCGAGATATACGAATTATAGGTACTTATCACCTGATGACATCCTGTTAGTTTCAAATCGTTTGGTCAATCTTTTGGCTGTGGCACGACCGTACACTTATTTGGAGGTGGGGTCACTTGACTTGCCTGGGGAATTGACCCGAGATGACTTGAGGTAGTTGGTAATTTTCGCTATTTTTTCGCCGTTTTTTTTTCTCTCTTGCTATTCATGAAAACCCGGAATGGGGGGCGGGGGGGGGGGGGGGGGTGGGGGGTCGGAAATCAACCAGTGCGCGTGTTAAACAAATGAGCTACATTAAATCAAGAATTGTGTGTACTTTGTGTCTCACGTGAGCCCACTGTCTCACTTCACCCCATTTTGCGGTACTTTGATACCTATGAACAAACGGAAAATAAAAACAGTCAAAAATTCTTGAAAAATGCAATGGCCATTGGTGTCCTCAATTTTTTTTTTAGCTCAGGTCAAAGGTCATCAAAGGTCACGCTGACTGTTCCTGGTCAAAACAAAATCGGCAATAACTTCTTGATTTAGTAAATATAAGATAATCATTTTAAAGTCATCGTGTTTGACCTGTCAATGCAATTCGAACCCTATTCATGATCACTTGGTTAGGTCTTCAAAAGTTATATTTAAATAGCTTGTGGTCATGATATCGCAGAAAATATCGGAAATCAAAGATAAAGGACTAAAGAACTTATATTTCACCTTGCGACTTCGTCAGAGTTCGACTCTGACGAAGCCGCAAGGTGAAATATAAGTTCTTGAGCCCTTTATCTTTGATTTTCGATATTTTTTGCGATATCATGAGCACAGGCTATTCAAATATAACTCTTAAAGACCTAATCATAATGATGTTCATCACAACCATCCAATATATATGACTTGGTTAGGTCAACTTCAAAATTTGATCCCATGTCAAGGTCATATGGTGACCCAAGTAGGTCATATTGCATATTGGGGGACGTGTCTCGACGAGACAAACACGGTGGTGTTGGTTTTACCTCTATATCTTCATTATGTCGAGAGTGATTGACAAAGGAGTGTCTGTGACCTGAGATGACCTCCACTGACCCTGTAGGGGCCACTGGGCAAACCTTGCACCAGGATCATCAAGAATGACCTGTGCTTACATGATCCAGAAGGAATTAGACTGATCTGGTGCGTGTCTTTAGAATAGGAAGCATTCGTATATTTCCCATTAACATATAATGGGGAGGTCACAATTGACCCGACCTTAGGTTACTGATATACCAAAACATCCCAGATATATAAATCGTATGTACGTAATACTTGTCTCGTACTATATAGCATATGTACTGCAGTCACAGTAACACAACCCTACGTAACAGGAGACACAGTCCTGTGCTGCTCACGTGTTACATTTGCCGTACCATAATACCAACACAGCAGGATAAACTATAGAGACAACCTCGGAGAAAAGTACGAGCGACGGGCCTACTCAGAACGATCAACTCGACTCCTGATCATTCGAAGTGACCGACAGTGGACAGATCAGAACAATTCACATATCAAACCTGACACAACTTTATCAGGTCGTCGGACCTGCCCACTAATCACGACAATGCAAGACAGGACGGCAAACAGGCGGCCCACGCCCGCGCCGCCTCGCGCTTACTCACGGCCTTACTCCGCGAAGCGGCGCCCGCCTCGCGACCGGCCGAGCGCGCGACGCGTCGACCAACCTAGTTGGGTCGGCGTCTCGCACGCCCGGCCGCATATTTCCCAAGTGTATACAGCTGGCGGGCGTGTTAGGAAATAGCAACCGCTTAGGGAGAGATAAGTCAGTCAAAAATATAGATTTTTTTTTTTTTTTGGGGGGGGGGGGGGGGGGGGGGAGGGGTCATCGTCCATACTGTGGTCTCTAATATATCTTCCGGTTTTTGAATATATTTGCAAATTTTGATTTTGGGAAATTGTTCCCCCAATTTTTTATATTTTTCATCCCAAAATCAAAATTCTCAAATATATTCAAAAACCGGAAGATATATTGGAGACCCAAGTATGGACGATGACCCCCCCCCCAAAAAAAAAGAAGAAAAAAAAAAGAAGCAATATCTTTATTTTTGACTGACTTATGTCTCCCTAAGTTGTTGCTAATTCCAAACACGCCCGCAAGCTGTATACACTTTGGAAATATGCCGCCCGACCCGCAGAAGATGCTGAGGGCCGGTCCCGGGTTGGCCGGGGTGGCGGATGAGCGGGCCTTACAAAGCCGCATAGCCATCCAAGACACATATAGGCGAGAGGCACAGACATGCAACCACCAATCGATCGATCGCCGTATACATGCATAAATACAACAGACACTAGCAACGATCCAGTGCTGTTCACATCACAAATTCCCCCGAGTCAGACATCTACATATAACAGACACTAGCAACGATCCAGTGCTGTTCACATCACCAATTCCCCCGAGTCAGGCATCTACATATAACAGACACGAACAACGATCCAGTGCTGTTTACATCACCAATTCCCCCCGAGTCAGACATCTACATATAACAGACACTAGCAACGGTCCAGTGCTGTTCACATCACAAATTCCCCCGAGTCAGACATCTACATATAACAGACACGAACAACGGTCCAGTGCTGTTTACATCACCAATTCCCCCCCGAGTCAGACATCTACATATAACAGACACTAGCAACGGTCCAGTGCTGTTCACATCACAAATTCCCCCGAGTCAGACATCTACATATAACAGACACGAACAACGGTCCAGTGCTGTTTACATCACCAATTCCCCCCCGAGTCAGACATCTACATATAACAGACACGAACAACGGTCCAGTGCTGTTTACATCACCAATTCCCCCCCGAGTCAGACATCTACATATAACAGACACTAGCAACGGTCCAGTGCTGTTTACATCACCAATTCCCCCCCGAGTCAGACATCTACATATAACAGACACGAACAACGATCCAGTGCTGTTTACATCACCAATTCCCCCGAGTCAGACATAAAGTGACGCCATGACGCCATAACAGACACGAACAACGATCCAGTGCTGTTCACATCACCAATTCCCCCGAGTCAGACATCTACATATAACAGACACTAGCAACGATCCAGTGCTGTTTACATCACCAATTCCCCCGAGTCAGACATCTACATATAACAGACACGAGCAACGGTCCAGTGCTGTTCACATCACCAATTCCCCCCCGAGTCAGACATCTACATATAACAGACACGAACAACGGTCCAGTGCTGTTTACATCACCAATTCCCCCGAGTCAGACATCTACATATAACAGACACGAACAACGATCCAGTGCTGTTCACATCACCAATTCCCCCGAGTCAGACATCTACATATAACAGACACGAACAACGATCCAGTGCTGTTCACATCACCAATTCCCCCGAGTCAGACATCTACATATAACAGACACGAACAACGATCCAGTGCTGTTCACATCACCAATTCCCCCGAGTCAGACATTTACATATAACAGACACGAACAACGATCCAGTGCTGTTCACATCACCAATTCCCCCGAGTCAGACATAAAGTGACGCCACCTGTTATGAAACTTATCAATCGTGTTTTGTTTTTTATAGCGATTGCCTTTTCAATTCTACAATATTTTTTTACTGAGTACCGAAAAACGTCGACAGTTATCCGTCCATCTCTATACCTTTGGCTTACAACAAATTGCTATGCTAACAACACTGGCGGATCCAGCCTCTCTCCGTGGGGGAGGGGAGCGGGGGCATCTTTTTGTGGCAAAATAGGTACCCCATTTTTATTCTCCGCGGATTTGGGCCGGTCACCTTATTTTGGTATTCGAGCTTAAGAAATTCACTTTTCAAATTCACAAAAAAATATTTTGTTGATTTTTTTTATCTCCGAAGAAAAAATGGAGGTAAAAAAAATGAAAATCCGAGATAGCCATTTTGAAGAGAATGTCATTTCCTTTCTTTTGACGTTTTTTATTTGCAATTTGCTTCAAAAACTCGATTTTCTACGATTGTTCAAACGTATATTTTTTCCAACAAAAATGGCATGACATGGCGTCATTAAAACGTCATTATCTCCCAAAATGCTATATCAATGTCATTGCAATTAGGTGAAAAACGTAGAATTGATCTGTGACCTTAGATAAGGTACTGAAAGTTTGACGTCGATATCTATCATAGTTTTTAAGTTATTGAGAAAATCCGGGTGAGGGGGGTCAGATTCTGTCCCCCCCCCCCCAGCGGGGGCGCGGTTTAAGTGTCACCGGGGCTGCTTGAATAGGGTAGGGACAACTTTCGTAAGGTGGGGTTAAAGTATATTCATTGGAAGCGATTTTGTTTACACATTACACTGTTCTATTGTCTTCATTCAAAACAAAGAATCCATAAAAAATCGCAAAAAGCAAAAAGAAATACTGGATGGTGATTCACCGAATTAGTCGTGACGTCATGCCATAGCAGTCCGGTTGGAGGCGAATACAACGGCATATGTTTTTCGTAAATAACTCGTAAACGAAAACAGTCAGGCCACTAGTACTTCGTGACATTTCAGTCAACACAATAGTGGATCGTTTGACACCCAAAACATGGAAATCGGTTGGTCAAATTTTGAGTTATATGGATTTGAAATCGAAGATGGCGGCGAGAATCGCGGTCGTCGAAGCGATATCTCAGGCAACAGCAGTCGGATCGGGATGATTCAAACGCCATTCTGCATCTCTGGGTAACCTGATGTCAGAAACATCTCATTGACTCCATTATGGTGACTTATGACGTCACGGAGAGGTCAAGTTAGGTCACATTCTAACTTGAACTCTCCGTGACGTCATAGGTCACCATAATGGGGTCAATGAGATGTTTCTGACATCAGGTTACCCAGAGATGCCGAATGGCGTTTGAATCATCCCGATCCGACTGCTGGTGCCGGAGATATCGCTTCGACGACCGCGATTCTCGCCGCCATCTTCGATTTCAAATTCATATAACTCACAAATTTACCGACCGATTTTCTATTTTTTTGGTGTCAAACGATCCACTATTGTGTTGGCTTAAATGTCACGAAGTAGCAGTGGCCTGCCCTTTTCATTTACGAGTGATTTACGAAAACATGTGCCGCTGTATTCGCCTCCAACCGGACAGCTATATTGTGACGTCATCACCGGCCCATGCCCTCGGGGCACAACAAGAAAGGCTTCGTTTCGAAAAAACCAGAGCGAAGTAAGAAATTTGGACTTCGATTTGTGAATGACGGAAGTCCATTATTTATTAATTTTATCTGACCGCAGCAGGTGTTACCTACCCTATTGCAACAGGTGTGCTGTTTTGTCATCATTGAAAGAAAGGGATACATACAAACTTTTCCAATTCAATCACTCGAGAGAGAAACAAAACTTCCGTTTTCATGAAGTTTTCTCCTAAGATCATGGTTTTTCAGGTTCAGTGCAGGGAACGCGCGGGGGGGGGGGGGGCATATACTTGTATTGAATGCCAATCTCAGATTCCTGTGGGGTGGAGGCATTTGCCCCTGATGCCCCCCTGGATCCGCCAGTGCCAGCAATTACCGCCAAGGAGAGCATCTGCCAGACACTTAATGGACTTCATTTTCCCATTTTACAAATTTGTATAAGCTATTGCGAAAGTTGTGTCATGCCGCGAAGCGGCGCGAAATTTTTCAGTTTTTGACTGTGGATAGCTGGATTTTGACTGCAGCAAAGGCAATTTGTACGATTTTACGATAAATTGGCAACGCGCGCGGGTGGGGGGGGGGGGGAAGGGGAGGGGCATACTTGTATTGAATGCCCCCCCCCAGATTCCTTCCGGGGGCAGGCATTTTCCCCTGATGCCCCCCCCGTTGGATCCGCCAGTGGCTAACAATATAATTATATTAACAACGTCTTTGCTTTAAAAAAAAACACACACACACAACGTGCCTCGCAGCTAGGTGAAGTTCGTGCAAGTTCAGCCTCCGCTTTACTGCCGCTAATTACTAGTTCGTCCTAAAATAGTTTAACCTAAAAACAATTCATAAAGAAATGCTGCAATGTTTCAACTTCCCGCAGTGATTGCAAAATGGGTCATCAATTATTTCCCTTATGCAAAGGTATCTTCTTGTGGGAAAATATATGTGTAGTATTCGGTACTGCAAACTTTGTAGCTTTGTTGCAGTTGTCACAGCAAATGCTAGTTGATATATTTTGGACCATTTATCACCAAATCAAAACGTGCATCCTTCCAGCGCTGCTGGGCAGTTGGCATAGCACCGGGGACCCATTTTGAATAGAAATATTTGGCTTTAATACCCGCCCTGGAGGGCCTCTGATGATTACACGCCCTGGAGGGGGGTCGGATTTCGCCCCCCCCCCCCTATGATCTCGAAAACCACGCAACGTAGCGACAAGCGGAAAGCAACGTTAGATAGCTCGAGACAAGCTTTTTCGAAAGTAATTCGTTCATTTTTTTTTCTCAGGTCAATATTGAGGTCACCAGAGGTCATCAGGAGTCTGATTCTCAAGTTTTCAAGACTTCGCTTCGAACACCCCTAAATATCTCGGGAACTATGATAGTTAGCGGCAAACGGAAAACAATCCAAAGCCCTTACAAACTTCAATCGACATAGGTGTCCTCTGATTTAAGCTCAGGTCAATAGTGTAGGCTCCAGAGGTCATCGAATGTCAAAAAGGTGATTTTTTTCAAAACTCTTTTCGCCAATAACTTTTTACCTACCAACCATAAAGCAATGTTTTTTACGCCATCGTGTTTGCCTCGTCAAGGCGCTTGGAATCATATTCATCGTGACCGGGTTAGGTCAAATGCAAAATTTGACCTCAGGTCAAGGTCAAGTGGTGACCCAAGTTGGTAATGTTGCATATTGGGAGACGTATCGCGACGGGATAAACACATTGGTACCATTTTAGCTGTTCTATCTTCATTATGGCGATAGTTATTGCCAAAACAGTGTTGGCGGTCACGAAATTAACCTGACCTTAGGTCACCGATATTAGAAATCCGAGATCAACAAATTGTTGGTATCTATGATCTTATGAAATCCTGCAAGATTGAAACCGATCGGCCTAAAAATGTGGCTGTGGTACTACTGCAAACGTTTTGGTGTTGAGGTCATCACGAGACCTGGTCTGGTGACCTGACCTGAGATGACCCGAAGTCTAGAATCTTACATTATGTGGGAAGTTCATTGCTGAACAAGTGTGCAAAAAACCGCGGCGCTGCGCGCCGCCATGTTTACGCTATCCTCGAAAAACCGGAGGGTGGGCGGATTTCGCCCTCCCCTCCAGGGCGCGTGTTAACAAGAGATAATGGAACGAATTTCCCTTTAACTTCAATACCAGCTCGCATGCTCTTTTCCTCATCCGTTATAGTTATAGCGGGTGAGCCATCAGCTTTCATTGCCTGGGAATGGCCTGACACCAACCCATATATTTAAATGAACCAATGCGAGCGTATGGATATTTTTCAACAAAGGCTGCATGGGTCATGAGCAGGGCTGCGGAGTCGACATAATTTTAGCAACTCCGACTCCGACTCCGACTCCGGCCTGAAAAAATCGACTCCGACTTCGACTCCGACTCCAACTCCGACTCCGGCCTATATCTGTTTTCCAACCGCATGCTAAGCAATATTTGCAATGCCATCTATTTTGTCCGTTTGTTTTTATTCTTAACAACTTATGCAGAACAATGCTAAGCCGCCCGAGCACGGGCGTGGCGTGCCGGCCGCGCGTCCAGCCCAGTCGCGCTCGTCTGCAGGAGGCGGAATAAAATGAAGATAAGAACGTGAGACCGGCACCACTGTGTATGTCTCGTCGATACGCGTCCGACATTGCGCAGCACGACATACCTGGTTCACCACATGACCTTAAATTACCTTGACCCATGAGGTCAAATTTTGAATTTGACTTCGGTAACCTGGTCACCATGGCATGATTTGAATTTCCTTGACGAAACGAGCACGATGATATTAAAATGGGCGCCGTGTGACCGTAAGAGTCGGTGCATCCAAAGCCCCAATCATCATCAGATGACGTAAAAATCATTGCCCTATCTTTATCAGGCGCAAATCTACCGCTAGTTGATTAAACTTTCCACTCGATTCATTTTCCACTCATTTTCTTTCGAAAGGGATGTATAGTTAATGTCCCTAGACCGACGGCTATTCTACCGACCAAAGTAATCGCAAATTGCCAAAAAGTCGACTCCGACTACGGGCTGGAGTCGGAGTCGGTAAGATTTTAGCGATTCCGACTCGACTCCGATTCCGGCCAAAACTTCCGACTCCGACCGACTCCGACTCCGACTTCGACTCCGACTCCGCAGCCCTGGTCATGAGGCGTCTCTTGCTATCGACTAAATTGTCTATGTAGTTGACGCCATAACGTGACAATGTTCGCGACACTATTGGCTTACTATCGACGCAAATTGCTATATTATTCCATAGGTACTGCCTTCGTAACTCTCTGCCATTAGAAGGCTCTACAACTGGGATGGCTTCACGGGGAACCATAACAGCATGTCTTTATAAAATTCGTGTATACACATACCCTGCTCCTACCTCTTATCATAATTAATTGCTACTAGCTCTTTTCTCGAAGCTTGGACTCGTAATTCAAACACTCTAGCTCTTGTGTCCAACTGCAACTGGTTCTCATTGTCCATTTAGGCTAGCCATGCTGCTCTTTTTGGCTGATACATTATCACTAAATCAGGACAAGACAAACCACCTGCTTTTATTCCTTGGCAGAGGGTTCTCTTAGCCACTTTCGGGAGACGTCCTCTACACAGAAACTTCCATAGATGGCTCT
This sequence comes from Chirona hameri, assembly GCA_036785665.1. Taxonomy (NCBI): domain Eukaryota; kingdom Metazoa; phylum Arthropoda; class Thecostraca; order Balanomorpha; family Balanidae; genus Chirona; species Chirona hameri. Next base: position 11,511 of record JAXIVJ010018887.1, read on the forward strand.
GTATCCTATCCAAGTACCTCCTTAGTATGTGTTCTACCGCCATTACCTAAATGAGCTGAGACGCAGCCAGTGCCTTAGCTACAGTTATTTTGCCTTTGAGTGTGAGATCCCGCTGTCTGCACTGTTCCAATGGTCGTTCGATGTTGGACACGATAAGTTCTACATTAATAGACGTACAATCTTCCACTGCACTAAACCAAACACCCAGTAACTTACATCTTCTGACAGGCGCCGCCCCGCATATTGGAAGATCGAAGTATTTCCTTGTTCCTAGCCACATGCACTCGCATTTGCTCAAATTCAATTCCAGTCCCGAATACGTTCCGAAACCATGCACGGTTTCTATGACCCTTTCCGCTGATGGCTCGTCTTTAACAAAAACGGTGGTGTCGTCACAGTACTGGGACACAATAAAAAGTTCCCCTGACACCGATATTTACTTGAATATGCTTTGTATTTCGAATCTTTAGGGCAAGCGTTTCTGCCACTAGGTCAAAAATAGGCTCTGACGCGGGACAGCCTTGTTGTAGACCCCGTGTTGTTTTGAACCAATTCGAAGTGAAACCATTATTTATAACAGTCAATAGCGTCTCGTTATACAACAAACGAACCAAACTGATGAGATCCTCGCCAAGGTACGTATGACCTTACGAAATTCTGTAAGTTTTAAATCGCTCGGTCAAACACTGTGGCTGTGACACGACCGCAAATTTTTTGGAGGTGTGGTCACTTGACCTGACCTGGTGACCTGACCTGAAATGACGTCTGGTCAAAAACTTCAGAAAAGTTGCGCAAAGGATGGGGAATACGACGGGCACAAGAAACAGTAGCACGGAGCGCCGTCATTTTTGGCCATCTCTGAAAAAAAAAACGTCACCTGGGTGGGACCGGGGGTTCAAACACTCTCTCCCAGCAGGACGCGGGTTAAATGAAGAAACAAAACATGTGTGGTGGTTGGAATGGCGCAAAGTGAAATGTTCCCAAATGGGAACAAGTCGGAACCTGGGACCCATACATATACCGGCTTGTCAGTTATTCGACGTATACGTTTTACTACCAGCATCAGATACAGATGTAGACACACTGAGTTTGCAATATCAATATCTATAATATTGATGGAATAAGTGAAATCACGTTCTTCAGATTAACGCAGCAAATGATAATATCCAGCACGACCAAATGATAACGATTCGGTAGTTTACTGTTCAAATTCAATAGAGATCGGAGCCAACCCATGCGGGTACATGCATATGACAATATAAAATTCAAAAGTAATGAGCAGCACACGCAATAGATGCCTGATCAAATATTTGACGAACTGCAAAATGCGAATTGCGATGTAATGCAACGCCTGTTTCTGAGCGTTCTGCGTTCTGCGTTCTGCGTAGTACCCAAGCTTCGTATGCTGGACAGAGATGCATTGGAAACGACGTGCCCGGTCACCGCCATCATCCACTTAAATTGAAACGTCATCTTGCATTCAACGGAACAAATCCGAATGGATGACAGAAGAAGTGAACGAAAAAAGAAGGAGCAAACGGATTAAAAAAAACTGTCAACATTGACATGTCCTTGGCAATCCCTAGTATTCCCATGCGAAAGCTTTTAAATATTGAGAAAACACATAGAGTAGAAGATATCTTTCATATCATTCGAAAATGTTAGCATTACAAACATCCGTGCAGTGTTGATTATATATCATTAGAAACATATTGGCTGGAATTTGTGATAGCTCACTATGCACACTAACATTAGTATTTTTTTACAGTATCGACTAGTAGAAAGCTAATACAAAGTAGTAGAAAAGTAGTGGACAATTTGGTGGGCAGTATTGTCTCCATGCCATATAAATAGTAAAACCAAATAGTAAAATAGTAAACCCAGAAGTTTTACTGTTTTTGAAATCGTGGCTGAAACTGCGCCACTGTTGAATAAAATGTGTCCTAGGCACTATGATAAGACTTCAATGAGAAGCGCCAATCATTGAATTCCAAACTTCAGCACACCACTGCAAATATTACGGTCTGAACTTAAAACCTCGGTATCGTCTTTTCTCATTCAATAGACTAGCAACGTCCCCATCCTGATCTGGGATCCACAGGCGGGTCATGTATTATTAAATGCTGTTTGTGCGACGGCGACACCGATCCCAATATGCCCGCCGGAGACGCCTCGTCTGTCATCAGCAGTCAGCACGTCCAGGCCAGGACGCCTCACACGGGTCCAGGCCACGGCGCCTTACACGTCTCCAGGCCACGGCGCCTCACACGGGTCCAGGCCACGGCACCTCACACGGGTCCAGGCCACGGCGCCTCACACCCGTAAGGCGCATTTCCCGTGGCGGCTCTATGTCTCGCTTCGCCCCTCGTCACCTTGTCTCATCGCCTAAGTATCTCATCGCCCCTGTGTCTCATCGCCCCTGTGCCTCATCACCCCTGTGTCTCCTCGCCCCTGTGTCTCCTATCCCTACGGAACCAGCATCGGCCTTCCGGCGGATTTGCGAGCCACCGGTATCGGCCCAGATTCCTTGTCCCAGGCTGATGGCCGGCAGCCCTGTTGTAAGAAGAGGGAGAATGGGTCGTTTTTCGCCGGGGCGATTTGTGCCGGTCCAATTACTGTCCAGGACTCCTCCGGTCAGCAGCCAACACAGAGAGACGGCGAGCAGGTCAGCAGCCATCACAGAGAGACGGCGAACAGGTCCAGCAGCCATCACAGAGAGACGGCGAGCAGGTCAGCAGCCATCACAGAGACAGACGGCGAGCAGGTCAGCAGCCAACACAGAGAGAGACGGCGAGCAGGTCAGCAGCCAACACAGAGAGACGGCGAGCAGGTCAGCAGCCATCACAGAGAGACGGCGAGCAGGTCAGCAGCCAACACAGAGAGAGAGACGGCGAGCAGGTCAGCAGCCAACACAGAGAGACGGCGAACAGGTCATCAGGCGACTAAAGATGTTCATCTCCGCTCAGCAGCCATCACAGAGAGACGGCGAACAGGTCAGCAGCCATCACAGAGAGACGGCGAGCAGGTCATCAGCCAACACAGAGAGACGGCGAACAGGTCAGCAGCCAACACAGAGAGACGGCGAACAGGTCATCAGGCGACTAAAGATGTTCGCAGACAAGGAAGATGCAGACAAGGCAACTATGGTGGTCAAACACGGCGAGCAGGTCATCAGGCGACTAAAGATGTTCATCTCCGGTCAGCAGCCATCACAGAGAGACGGCGAACAGGTCATCAGGCGACTAAAGATGTCCAGGACTCCTCCGGTCAGCAGCCATCACAGAGAGACGGCGAACAGGTCATCAGGCGACTAAAGATGTCCAGGACTCCTCCGGTCAGCAGCCAACACAGAGAGACGGCGAACAGGTCATCAGGCGACTAAATATGTCCAGGACTCCTCCGGTCAGCAGCCAACACAGAGAGACGGCGAACAGGTCATCAGGCGACTACAGATGTTCGCAGACAAGGCAGATGCAGACAAGGCAACTATGGTGGTCAAATACGGCGAGCAGGTCATCAGGCGACTAAAGATGTTCATCTCCGGTCAGCAGCCATCACAGAGAGACGGCGAACAGGTCATCAGGCGACTAAAGATGTTCATCTCCGGTCAGCAGCCATCACAGAGAGACGGCGAGCAGGTCATCAGGCGACTAAAGATGTTCATCTCCGGTCAGCAGCCATCACAGAGAGACGGCGAACAGGTCATCAGGCGACTAAAGATGTTCGCAGACAAGGAAGATGCAGACAAGGCAACTATGGCGGTCAAACACGGCGAGCAGGTCATCAGGCGACTAAAGATGTTCATCTCCGGTCAGCAGCCATCACAGAGAGACGGCGAGCAGGTCATCAGGCGACTAAAGATGTCCAGGACTCCTCCGGTCAGCAGCCATCACAGAGAGACGGCGAACAGGTCATCAGGCGACTAAAGATGTTCGCAGACAAGGCAGATGCAGACAAGGCAACTATGGTGGTCAAACACGGCGAGCAGGTCATCAGGCGACTAAAGATGTTCGCAGACAAGGCAGATGCAGACAAGGCAACTATGGCGGTCAAACACGGCGAGCAGGTCATCAGGCGACTAAAGATGTTCGCAGACAAGGCAGATGCAGACAAGGCAACTATGGTGGTCAAACACGGCGAGCAGGTCATCAGGCGACTAAAGATGTTCGCAGACAAGGCAGATGCAGACAAGGCAACTATGGTGGCCAAACAAAGTCTGGTGGAACTGTGCTGGGCTCGCTGTTTCAAGTAGCGGTATTTGGAGTGGATAAAGTCCGTTATTATGTTACATTGTTACCTCAGCCGACACGACAACGCAACCTAGCAAGACAGATTTCAAGCGGATCGCATATTTGCTATAGAACACGCTTCTGGTAAGTTTTGAAGAAATGCAGGATCAGGTGCCCAAAGAAATGGGTTGTTGTCGATCAATCAACTCAAAGGATACAATCACTTCTAAGATTCACTTTTTTTTTAAATGTTGGTTTCGAATGTTGGTGACAATTCTAAATAACGCTAAGTTTTAATAATTTGCTGTCATATATGTCAGTTGATGAAACATATTATTTTTGCGATCCGAGGAGGTAAACATGTATCTTTGCGATATTGACACCGATACCTCCATTTTGTCGACGCTTATCAATCAACTGTCCAAGCTTTGGCAATATGCTAGCCACCCACAGCCCCCGATATTCGGGACCCGAGAGCTACAGGAGACCTCAATAAGGTAATTTATCGCCGATTTTCCGAATTTATAGATTTGGCGATTATCCGTCACCAGCAGGATTAGATGTTATTTGTAATCTTGCTGGCGACGGAAATATATCGAAAGTACGCTTAACCCGCGCCCGGTGGCCTATGAGACAACTTCGCCCTAGTGAGGAGGTCAAAATGACCCCTCCCCAAACACACACACACACACTAACTCGAAAACTAAAAGGGCTAGAAAGACGCCGAAAAAGCATTCGAAAGCTCTCGACAAGGACATTGGAAGGTGCTTCAGGCATTTTTGGGGCTCAGATCAATATTGAGGTCACCAGAGGTCATAAAGGTAAAATTTTACAAGTATAGGACTTTGCTCCAGAAACCACCAAGTATCTCGGGAACTATGATAGCTCTAGGAACCAACGGTAAAAGCAGTCGAAAGCTCTTGAAAAATACAATCACCATTGGTGTCCTTAAATTTTAGCTCAGGTCAACAGTTTAGGCTCCAGAGGTCACCAAAGGTCATAATGGCATTTTCTTCCAAAAAGTTGTTTGTGAATAACTTTGAATCGGTCGAACATAGAGCAATTATGTTGGCACCATCGTGTTTGTCTTATCAAGACGTTTTGACACTATTGATAGTGACAGGGTTAGGCCAACTTCACAACTTGACCTCAGTTCAAGGTAATTTGATGACCCAGGTAATTTGATGACTCATATTACATATGAGCCGACGAGACTGGACGAGGAAAACACAGTGGTGCCATTCGCACGTCTCTATCTGTATGCTACCAAGAGTTATTAGCAAAAAAGTGTTGGTGACCTCATATGACCTTAGCTGACTTTGCAGAGGTCACTGAGCAACAATTGCACTGGGTCATCAAGAATGAGCAAAAATAACATTATTCTGAAATAATTCACCTGATCTAATTCACATTCTCTGAATAGGAAGCATTTGTATATTTTCCCATTGACTTATAATGGGAGGTCACGAAATTGACCTGACCTTAGGTCACCGGTATAAAAACATCGGAGAAAAACAAATTGTAGGTACTTATGACCTTATGAAATTCTGTAAATTTCATATATCTCGGACAAACACTGTGGCTTTGGCACGACCACACACATTTTTGGTGGTAATGTCACTTGACGTGTCTTGGTGACCTGACCTGAGATGACCTGAGGTCAACATTATCACACAATGTGGGCAATTGATGTCTGAATAGCTGTGCCAAATTCGATGGCGCTGCGCACCACATTTTCGCGCTAATTCCGAGAAAAAAAAC
>JAXIVJ010018888.1:0-21693 GCA_036785665.1 Chirona hameri
CGGCATACCTACATGTGAGAGTGCTATGCAAATAGATTCAGTATCATTAAAAAAAATATATATAATTTTGCTTTTTCGAAGTGACAAACTGCAAATGAGTAAGCGTAAGAGAATTAAAAAATGCAGGAAAATGTATGTTATTAATTAACATTTAACGCCCCTCTAGACCCATGGGGTCCCCTTTGACGGCGAAAATGCGCCTCCTGGGTCAGCCGCCCACCCCATTCGGAAAAATCCTAGATCCGCCCCTGTGCATGTTTGAAGAAACGGCGCCCCAATTTCCCGAAAAAAAATGCGCCCCTGTTCCCCGGAAAAAAATGCGCCCCTTTTCCCCGGAAAAAAAATGCGCCCGTTCCCCGGGAAAAAATGCGCCCCTATGCCCTGCCGCCCCCCCCCCCCCCCCTTGGAAAAAACTGGATCCGCCCCTGAAACGGTGCATCGCATGTTGAAAAACCTTGCTCTGTCCACTAGCCTAGCTATCCAAGGAGATCGGGACAAATTTCCAGCCGCCTCCGATCGTGGCACTTTTTGGCACTTTTTGACAATTGTATGCACCATTTTTGCCTAACGTAGTCTCTGACCGGGACTGGGCGCCGTCCCGGCTGGGCCAGTTTCGAGTCTGTACACGATGTGACGTCAGAGGCCACGGCGAGGCCGCCGCCGACCGGCTGGCCGGTCAGGGTCAGGTCATGACCGGCGGCGGCCGCGCTATGGTCTCCGACGTCACATCGTGTACAGCCTCGAAGTTGGCCGAGCCGTGCCGGCGCCCAGTCCCGGTCAGAGGCAAATATGGTGCACACATTTGTCCAAAAGTATAATATGTAACGATCGGAGGTGGCTGGATATTTGTCATGATCTCCTTGGATAGCTAGGCTAGTAGACAGAACTAGGTTTTTCAACATGCGATGCACCGTTTGTCCGTGACTGGCCGAGAGCCCGCTCCGTAAGCCGGGTCGGCGGCGCGCAGTGATCAGCTTGCGTGTCGCGAGGGGCGATTCTGCGCGTGAGGCGCGGGCGGGAGTGCGCCTTAGTGCCGACACCGGGAGCGCTTGGCTTTGATGCAGCCGTGCAACCAACCAAACCATCTAATGGCTTTGCATTATATGAGACCTTGACGTGCAGAGGATGACGAATCGGTAGACATGTCATTGGTCTGCATTTTCGACATACCATACGCGATAGCCCTGGCCAAACGAAAGCGGCGCGATTTCAGACAAAATGACGATACAAAAAGGCGCTCGATGGATTTTTGACAAATTTACATCGCTGAATTCCGCGTGAGCTCAGCTTTCGAATGGTGCATCTCCCGTAGTTTGACACCTCCGCACCCTTCCAACGAACCGTACCACGGGAACAGACCCAATCTGGTAACATTGAAGACGGACCGCATCACATCGTTGAGCGTTCAGGTGGGGCGTACATTGTACTTGTAGGTGCTTTGGAAAATGTCAATATAGCAGCATATCTAAACCCTACAAACATTCAAAGTCGGACAAGAAAAGATTCACTGAGCCAGCAGACCCACATGGAACGCTCCACTTGCTCAGCTGTGGCTCAGGAAAAAAACTTGAGGCGCTCCGCCAGGTCGGGGATTTAGCTTGTATACAGGTATAGCTCGGTATAGTGATCTAAACACATTGTAATAACTACAATCTATATTAGCCTAGCATCTACGAGAAATGGGGAGATCGCAGTCAGAGTTAAATAGCTGACATGGTGCACAATGCTGGTGCTTTTCAAATGCTGCCATATCTTAAGGTGTGCTACCAAATGTGGCACAGCGGTGCACAGCATCGGGCGGTGACAGGTACCTAACTTACCCGAACAACATTACCCATGAGGTCACGAAACTTCCCCCAAGTGCCACTGGCATGCAGTAGCCAGTGATTGCACAAAACGGGGGGGGGGGGGGGGGGGGAATGAGCATGAAGTAGCTTTGAGATAGTGGAGAGAGCTTTGAGAAACTTAGTACAGGGTGTTTCAAAAAATGTAGCCACTCGGAAATATCGAGATTACTCCTGTAGTTTCGCTCCAGGTCTTCAAACTTACCAGCATTGGAAAGCTGATGCAATTCTACATCACATATGTGGTAATCAACCCATCGTCGTTCTATTCACTTAGTTTCACCGCAGCGAAAAAGACTGAAAAATGCGACAAAAACATAGCTATATTTCCGCAAAGGACGTGATCTTTCAGAGATTCAGAGATTGCAGAGGTTGCGCTGGAGCAGCAAACAGCAGGTCCTAGGCGCTGGATCAAACACGCTTGAGCAGCAAACAGTAATGATCATGAAACAACATGGCATGTCTCACAACAACGAAGTTACGACACTCGGGGCACCACTGGCACCACGTCATGGCACCACGTCATGGCGGCGACCTCACATCAGATGCTCGAAGTGTCGGCCACCCAACTCCACACGAAACTGCATCCTGCGTCGCATGTTGGCCATGACCTCGCGGCACATGTCGGCTGACTGCTGAGATGGTGGCCAGGATCTCTCCGATGCTCTCCTTCAGGTCATTCAGAGTGCGTGGTTGGACCTTGTACGCTCTTCCCTTGATGAACCCCTAGCGAGCGCTACGCCGCAATACTCCAGGAGTTCTTCTTCCCGAAGATCCGGAACGGAACGAAATGTGGAAGCAACAAGATGTTGCCACTGCACACACTGCTCATGTCAGCCTGGACGCACTCAAGGCCAAGTTCGCTGACAGGTTCATCTTACAGAAGACGGAATTTCCGTGGCCGGCCAGGTCACCCGACCTGAGCCCCCTTGATTGTTTTTCCTTTGTATTGTTCATCAAGGGAACGGTGCACCAGGTCCAATCACGCACTCTGGATGATATGAAGGAGAGTATCATGGAAATCTTGGCCACCATCACAGCCGACATGTGCCGCAAGATCATGGCCAACATGCGACGCAGGATGCAGTTTCGTGTGGAGTTGGGTGGCCGATACTTCGAGCATCTGATGTGAGGTCGCCGCCATGGCGTAGTCAGAGTGGTGCCCGAGTGTCGTAACTTCGTTGTTGTCGGACATGCCATGTTGGTTCATGTGCATTACTGTTTGCTGCTCAAGCGTGTTTGATCCAGCGCTTAGGACCTGCTGTTCGCTGCTACAGCGCGACCTCAGATATGTGAAAGATTACGTCCTTTGCGGAAATATAGCTATGTTTTTGTCGCATTTTCCAGTTTTTTTCGCTGCGGTGAAACTAAGTGAATAGAATGTCGATGGGGTTGGTTATCACATATGTGATGTAGAATTTCAGCAGCTTTCCAATGCTGGTAAGTGTTAAGACCTGCAACCAAAAGTACCGGAATTATCGCGAGATTTCCAAGTGGATACATTTTTATGAAACGCCCTGTATCACTATATATATATGAATCAGAGCGCAAAGAAACCAGGACCCCCAGGCCAAGTGGCCTTACTATTCCTGACTTCAAGCTAAGCAGACTGAAGAATATGCAGATTGGCAGACATTAGTGAAATCTTGACATTTTTTTTTTCTCACAGACCTGACGGCTCCATCAAAAGTGTTCCAAAATGCCGCTGGCCACCTCAAGGGAACAGAGAAAGACGGCGGGAAACCGCATGGGCAAGCTGATCACAGAGGAAGAGGAGGACGATTTCTACACAACCACATATGGAGGCTTTAACGAAGAGGAGGAAGACAATGACTATGAGTAAGCTGAGTTTGTCCTTAAGTTTACTTGCAACATACTGTTAAATTAATATGTTTTAGTCAGTTCAATATGTATGCTTGCTGCCGGCTCCGGCCTTCTCATCAACACGTTTGAGTACTCAGACTTGGAAATCGAAAGCCACCCTTCCCCGGTGTGTCACCTGTTTTCTCAATGTCACCATGAAAAGCAGATGTTGTATTGCAGGTGAAGCTATGTACTTGCTGAAGTCTACCAGTCAAACAGCACAGTCGTCCCTCTGGGTCTTGCTGACCTGGTACATTTTCCCAGGTCGGAAAAGGAGGTGGATGATGTGGTGGACTCCGACTTCGACATCGATGAGACGGACGAGGTCAAGTCTGACCAGGAAGATGCCGATGGCAAGCGGCCCCGTCGTGCGCAGAAAGGGGTCGACACCAAGGCGTACAAGGTAGGCGGCGCTGCTCAGTTTTTGATGTTACTCCATATTGCGCGCGTGTGTGAGCTGTTGTAATAATACGATTATTTATCTGGCACATTCGATATTTTGACAAACTCTTTCTAGCTGCTCACATTGTGTTCGTTCCTTGTGGTGTGTATCTTTTTGCGGCTTCTTTCTGGGGTACCTTTCTGGTCTCAGACAGTCAGCTGAGAACATGCTTCTGTCTCTGTCTCTGTCTCTGTCTCTGTCTCTGTCTCTGTCTCTGTCTCCGTCTCCGCTAGTCGCTGCGTCTCCTTCCTATCGCGACACATGCATCACACGGCTTCCAGGTGATGACTGAACTACCCTCGGCGGAATGGTAATATAAACATAGGTTTTATTTGAGTGATGTTTGTGAAGTAAGGCCGCATCTCTTCTGCTATGTTTCGCAGGAGCCAGTGAAAAAGAGGCCGGCGGCAGCGGCGACAACCTCAGCGGTCTCAAAGCCAAAGGTCGACAAAGAAACCAAAAAGAAGAGAAACAAGTTAGCTAAAAAGGCTAGCGCTGGAAGTAAGTATAGATTGACTTCAAGAATATAGATATAAGACATAAGACCAGCGATAACAGAGAGAAAATCCTGTCAACAATATCTCATTGGCACCAAGCTGGCTGGACCAGAGGTGCAATATTTGAGATTTAATACAGGCTGACAGTATTTTTCATAGCGCCGTGGTATTTTTGCTCTGTCTAACCGCACATTGCTGCGTGAAGGTTTTCTCCTGTGTATTTCCGGCGCCTGTCGTCCTCCCAGCAGTGTGTTACCCTCCCCCTCTCCCCCGTCCACGCAGTCGTGGCGACGCGGCGGCGCTCCACGGTGGCCAAGTCTGCCGAGACGGCACGCCGCCAGCGGGAGCGGGAGCTGACCGAGCGGCGGAGGGCGCCGCGACAGACCCAGCCCGAGCGGAAGATGACGCAGGAAGAGATCCTCGAGGAGGCCAAGCAGACAGAGAAGGAGAACGTCAAAACGCTCGGTCAGTTCAGTCGCGATCCCGCTTAGATGTCTGTAGAGGCCATATGACGCCGGCGGTACCGATTGAAATCGTTTGCAACCGTCGTTTGCTATTCTTTTTTGCTGATTTATTAAAGCAACATCGATTTTGCAGTGTGCTCGCTTCGATATACACGTCAGTTTCCCATTACTATAGAAACCCACGCATGGTAAAGTATCACAATATTGTCACAAAATAGATATTGCGCGGTCTCGTACCCCTTTGTGCGTGCAGGTAGCGAGCTCAGTGAAATACTTCCAAGTCCCATGTGTGTACATGATGAATGGGCCACCTCCGGTGACCCACCACATTGCAGTGGCCTAGGATTGCAAAATTTGGGTGGAAAATCACACCCTGTGGGTAATATTTTTCCACTCTTTTCCCCCAGTTTTCCACTTCCTAAATCAAGATGTATTGGATAACTATAGCCCTAACACTGATATTACTCATGCTAATATTAACCTGTGGATGACAAAAAAAAAACAGGTTAGGAAGGTATTGCCATTTGTAATAGCTGATTTTGATGGGTGAGCTCTTTTTAGGTTGCATTTTCCACTCTTTATGGTTATTTTTAGGCCCAATTTTCCACTCTGCGCCCTAGCTTCAAAGAAATTCTAGGACCCTGCGGCGCATTGCCATGTCTGCGTTACTCGGCCCGGTCCTGACGCCAGCCCCTCGCATCCCGCAGAGAAGTACCTGCTGCTGGAGATCGAGAAGAAGAAGGCGAAGCCCATCAAGAAGGAGTACACAGGCCCCATGATCCGCTACCACTCGGTAAGGATGCCGGTCATAGAGGAGGTGCCCGTGGTGGAGCCGCCGGCGCCCATCCAGGGCGAGATGCGGCTCGACGATATCCAGGTCAGTTATCTGCTGCTGCTGCTCACGGGGTGGGGTGGGTGGGAGGGGGGGGGGGGGGGGGGGGTAGGTACCGGTTCCTTTCCAGGGCGAGATGAGGCTGGACGATATATAGGTCGGTTCTCCGCTGTTCACGGAGGGGGGTGGGAGGAGTCGCCGGTTCCTTTCCAGGGCGAGATGAAACTGGACGATATATAGGTCAGTTCGCCACCGGTACGGGGGAAGGGAGGGCAGTGCGGTGTACCCGTACTGTGGTGTCTGCAGCGGGGCGGCGAACTGCTGGCTGGCACTGCACTGCAGGTCTGTGTACTGAGAATGGTGTTGGAGGCTTAGCTGCGTTGTTGGGCGATTAATCGGTCGGCGGAGACGTTCGGGAGGGCCAGAGTCAATACACCGTATGTTACTCGTGCTGACGGCGGCGCTGTCGCTCGGCAGATCGAGTTCTCGGAGCCGGCCACAGCCCTGCCGGAGCCCGAGGTCAAGTACGAGTCCAAGATGGTGGGCCACTGCGAGAGGACCTTCATCTCGTTTTCCGAGCCGGCCATGGTGGAGAAATACTTCCCCAGCGACAAGCCAAAGTCCCGGCAGCGGAGCATCTGCCCCATCACCAGGTCAGTCCTGGGTCAGACTGACAGACATACTGTCAGTGGTATCACCAGGTCAGTCCCCGGCTCAGCCTGGCGGACCCAAGGTCAGTCCCCGGGTCTGCCTGGCGGGCCCAAGGCCAGTCCCCGGCTCAGCCTGGCGTACCCAAGGTCAGTCCCAAGGTCTGCCTGGCGGACCCAAGGTCAGTCCCGGCTCAGCCTGGCGGACCTAAGCCCAGTCCTGGGTTTCTGCCTGGGAGACCCATCAGTGTCATCACAAGGTCATTACCCTGCTCCATCACCCCCCCCCCCCCCAGACATGTGCCAAGATAAAAAAGATCTGGGATCCAAGATCTGGGATCCAAGATCTGGGATCCAAGATCTGGGATCCAAGATCTGGGATCTTGTTGGATCTTGGATCCTGCAGGATCATTTTGTCGTGGGATCCTGTGGATCTTGGATCCTGTACCTTTTTTGTCGTGGGATCTTGTGGATCTTGAATCCTGGAAAATTATTTTGCGTCGGATCTTGGGGGTTTTGGATCCTATTTTTTGGTCATGGGAGCCCTTAACGAGACACATTTTCAGCCCCCATCCCATTCCAGCTCATTCAGCCAGACCCAAAACCGTTCCAACCTGAATTCATAACTGATGGGGCTCTCGTTCCCACCGTTCCCACCTGGGGACATAAACGTGTAAGAGTGAGAGTTCATATTTACAGCTCGTTACCTGTCACTGAAACACGCGGCAGCTATGTTTTCCTCTTATATACTCAAAGTTCGATGTGCCGAGGAGTATGTTCTCTTACCCGCACTAAGTGCGTACTCTTATCCGACTTTCCCCTATTGTATTCCACACGCGCGCGCACTGTATGGTGCATGGACAAACAAACTACTATAACTGCATGCAATCAAACTGCATGGACACACATGGGACGCTTCGCATCGCTGCCAGCCGCGCCGGCTGCCTGAGCTCGTGTGGTGCCGAATGTGAGCCTCGTCAGGTCGCGCGCCGCTTCAGTCGCGCCGCTTCAGTCGCGCCGCTTCAGTCGCGCCGCTTCAGTCGCGCCGCTTCAGTCACGATATGGGCGCAAATTGACCATGCAGTCGTCGCGCCCTTAAGCCCCAACAAACAACAACAACACGCCGCTTCAGTCACGCCGCTTCAGTCGCGCCGCTTCAGTCGCGCCGCTTCAGTTCGTGTATGGACCGAGATCCTGTTGTCCTTGTAAACCTGCATGTTACCACACGCGGATGTCCGCCTCCTGCTGCACGTCTGCCTGCCCGGATATCCCTGTGAGTCCTTCTCGGTACTAATTGTGGGAAACTCGTGTGTGTTGAGTGCCGAGTTCTGTATGTTGCAAAGCATTCAGGCTTTCTCAATTAGCTGCTGATTCAAATTCGCAGAGTTTGAGCAGGATAGTATTCAAGTGTCATAAGCGTGGATGATGGATCCGGGCCATAATAATTAGATTCGAATAAACACGGGGCATCTCGACATTTGTATTCAGCTGTAAACATTGGTAAATGTGTTTCAGTTGTTTTCCCTTATATTTACTTGGATATTTCATAACCATGGCAATGACAGTTTGAAATCATGGAATGGCCACTATGGCAGTTATAAATCAGAGGGTCGCTTAAAATGTATCTAATCTATTCGAAACACTGCGTTTTCTATTCTTCTTGGAATATGATATATTTTGCCTTGTTAGCTAAGCTTTGAATGTACTCTTTAACTAGAATCGAATCCCTTCATCCCATGAATCTCAGTTCTGCTCTTCACCCGTTCTTAAACGGCATGGTTCTGCTGTTGCTGCTCGGGGATGGAGCTTCGTTATTAACGATAGGCCGAATGAGCTTATCTTGGAGGCTTATCCCAACGACAGGCCGCACTGTGGCTTATCCCCAAGGAACAGGAGTTTGCTAGAAATATTTGCCTCTTGAACCTTGTGCTTGTGCTCCGTATGTCCTTCCTGCCAACGTTCCCTTCATTTCCCATGATATGGACATATTTACACAGGGCTAGTTAATTTTGTAGCATGGAGCCAGTTCCGACTAGCCTCTTTTCTGCAGTCTGTCAAGCGGTAATGTTTATTGCTATGCCTTGGTCTGACCTGGTCTGTCGGTGTGGTATGTGTGGCGGTGCCGGTCACCTTGTTCTCCTGTCCCCAGGTTACCGGCGCGCTATTTCGACCCGATCACTCGGCTGCCGTACGCCAACCTGCAGTCCATCAAAGTCCTGCGCGAGGCCTACTACCAGCAACTCGAGCTCAAGGGCAACAAAAACGTACCCGAGGTGGGTGAGCGGGGTGCCGAATGGTGGACGTCATCGGCGGATTTGTTAAGGTGTGCCGGATGATGGTATAAAGGAATATTGTTGTATGACCGGTTTGGTGTCTAAATTATTGCGTATTATTACAATGCAATTAATTTATCCATTGGTTGTGTGGAGAGAATTATGTACTTTGTATATTGACTGTATATTAATAATCGCTTGCGAGATCCTCTGATTGATTGATTAGTGAGGATGTTGTTTTGCTGAACTTTGTCACTTGGCGCATACCGTGTTATGTTTGTGACACGCTGACGTCACTGTCCGCGCCGCTATCACACGCGGTGGCCACTGGCCATCAAACTCACCCACTGTGTCTGTGTGCCCACAGGTGGCGCGCTGGATCAAGTGGCGGCAGCAGCAGAAGGAGCGTCGTGCGCAGCTTCTGGCGCAGCGGCGGCAGATGGCAGCAGCAGCAGCAGCGGCGGCCGCCGGCGGCAGCGGCGGCAAGAAATGATTCACCCGGCCGACCCCCTGCCCCTTTTCGCCGACCCGCCAGCCCGCCTGTCTGCATATCGTCCGCCCTCAAGTGTACATATATACTCGTGTTCATTTGTATCATCGATTTCGTGCGCCTTATGTTCATCTCCACGTGTTTTGTGGTAAAGTGACAATACACTTGTTACTTGGAACACTGTGTTTTCTAATGGAAGATGAGCGTATATCAGAGTGGTGATCCACTTTCCGCTGAGCCTTCAATAGACGTTCGCGACAAAATGCATTAGGGAAGGATACAGACACGACCTAACAGACTAGACGCGCACTAGACGTGCATGTGGCCGGCGAGACATGTCAAATTAAACATTACTTTACGAGCGGTTACATTACACTACACATTACATTACAACATTACAAGGTTAGATGCTATGCTACATTGCATCATCTGCAGTTTAACGGGCAGAGCAAGGCGGCGTGAGCGAGCAATGGGCAACTATCCGGGCGGTCTCGATCTCCATACAGTCGAATATATGTTTGAGCTCCTCACAGCTGATCAGCCATTCCCTTGGTCAGGACCAGCTGGGGTGAACCCCGCTCAGTAGCACGGCCTGCACACTCCCGCACGGCAGCCGCGGAGGCCCGCAGCTGCCGTGGCCGGATCAGATTGGGTCAGCTGGGGGCGAAATGTTGATCGTTTAGCCACGCCTTCCGTGACTCAGCTCGGTACCTAGCAAGCTTGCGGTCGGTGGGTTCGGAGTAGATCCAGATTGATGAAACGTAAAGATAAGGTGCGGGTCTGCAGTGGTTATAGCAGGGCATTCGCCAGGAGCACACTGAAGGGAGTGGCGCCCCCCCCCCCCCCGCAGTCCGGCCATTAACCTGACCTGACCTGGGACAGGCCACCACCCTGACCTTGACCTGACCTGGCATGCCACACGTCATCACCCTGACCTGGGATATGTTGCTACCCTGGTCCTGACCTTGACCTAACCCGGGACACGCCACCACTCTGGTTCTGACCTTGACCTGACCTGACCTGACCTGACCTGACCTGGGTCAGGCCACCACATTGACCCTGACCTGGACTGACCTGGGTCATACCACCTCTTGCCTGCGGGGCAGCTCACTCGTGGCTCAATTCATGCAGAAGGCCGTTGGTGGTCGTGATATTCCTGAACTCCATCGATAATACCAGGGCGTATTTTAACCCGCGCGGCGCTGGGGGGTAAATTTTACCCCCCCTCCCGGATTTTCTCCATAACTTGAAAACTATGACAGATATCGAAGTGAAACTTGCGGTACCTTATGGTGCATCAATTCTACATCTTGTGTTGCAATTTTGTTGAAATTCGTGAGAATTTTGAGGAGATAATTACGTTTTAGTGACGTCATGTCATGCCATTTTTGGTGAAAAAACGTTAAATGTTTGAAAAATCGTAGAAAATAGCGTGTTAATGCAAATTGCAAATAAAAGGTGTCAAAAGAAAGGAAATAACATTGTCTTTGACATGGCTATCTCAGATTTGCAAAATTTTGGATTTTTGACCCAAAACAATGAAAAAAAAACTGATTTGGGGGGAAGAATTTCCACAAAAGTTTTTTGTTTGAAGATTTTCAAAAAACCGGAAGATATATTAGAGAACCGAGTATGAACGATGTTCAAACCAAATTTCAAAGCAATTTCTTTATTTTTGACTGACTTATGGCTCTCTAAGAATAAGTAACTCATGACGTCATTTTTTTAAATTGCGCTTTTTGGCTTTTACTGACCAGATACAGACAAAAAATGCCACCACTGTATTTCGAAGACAAAACTAGTCTAGAAACATGCAATGTTTATTTAGATTAATCAATTTCAAATTTTGACCTTATTGTGACCTGACCTTGACCTGAGGGAGATTATATGGTGTCAGACTGTGAAAATGGCTGCTTCTATCGAATTATACGTGTAAAATAACCCATACAACATGTGTCGCATGGCTTTCGTAGACCTGTGACCTTTTGTGACCTGACCTTGACCTTGACCTTTGCTTAAAAGTTCACTTTTACTTATGCGGGAGATGCATTATACATTTGGGAGCACTTTGTGAGATAATAGTTGCAATACAAGACTTTGGATGGAAAGTATAGCCCAAAACCCAAATACATAAATTTTGACACTTGACCTGACCGTGACCTGACATGTGACCTTATGTTAATAATTTCGGGCATGTGTTAGATTCTTCTCACTGAGAGATTTAGATCGCCGCCTTGCGCGTCTCGCTGCGGTTATTGGTTCGGAAGATACGAGGGGGGGGGGTAAAATTTACCCCCCCAGCACCGCACGTTCGGATGGAGACCCCAGCGCCGCGCGGGTTAAGGGATTTTGACTGGGGTGGCAACACGGTGATCAGGGGGGGGGGGGGACACTCAAAAGTACCCAAGATCCATAAGTGCCCGAGTCCATAAGTCCCATAATCCATAAATACCCGAGTCCATAAGTTCCCGAGTTCATAAGTACCCAGAATCTATAAATACCCGAGTCCATAAGTTCCCGAGTTCATAAGTATCCAGATCCATAAATACCCGAGTTCATAAGTACCCAAGATCCATAAATACCCTAGTCCATAAGTTCCCGAGTTAATAAGTACCCAGAATCCATAAATACCCGAGTCCATAAGTTCCCGAGTTCATAAGTACTCTGAATTCACAAGTAACCAAGAGGTTAGGTTAGGTTAGTATGGACTACATTATGCAAAATTCTTGACCTCGGGTCATCTCAGGTCAGGTCACCAGTCCAGGTCACATGATGACCCAACCTCCAAAACGTTTGCGGTCGTACCGCAGCAACAGTTTAGGCCGATCAGTTTCTAACTTGCAGGATTCCCTATAGGTCATAAATACTTACAATTTGTCTATCTCAGATTTCTGATATCGGTAACCTAAGGTCGGGTCAATTTCGTGACCACCAACACTGTTTTGTCAATAACTATCGACATAATGACGATAGAGAAGTGAACATGATACCAATGTGTTTGTCTCGTCGCGACACGCCTCCCAATATGCAGCATGACCTACTTGGGACACCACTTGACCTTGACCTGTGGTCAAATTTCTCAGTTGACCTAACCTGGTCAACATGAATATGCTTCGAAGTGCCTTGACAAGACAAACACGATGGCGTCAAACGTATTGCTTTATCTTTATTAGGTAAACAGTTATTTGCAAAACAAAAACAGTTTTGCCAAAAATAGCCTTTTTGACCTTTGATGACCTCTGGAGCCTAAACTATTGACCTGAGCTCTTTTGAGGACACGTTGGCGATTGAATATTTCAAGAGCTTTCGATTACATTTTTATTTTTGTTCCTAGCTATCATAGCGCCCGAGATATTTGGGGGTTTCTGGAGCGAAGTCCTAAATCTGGAACATCTGACCTTCGATGACCTCTGGTGACCTCAATTTTGACCTGACCTAAAAAAGTACCGATCGATATACTTTCGATGGAGCTTGTCTGGAGTATTCCGCTTGTCGCTACGTTGCGTAGTTTTTTAGATCATGGGGGGGGGGCGAAGTCCGCCCCCCCCCCCCCCCCATGGCGTGTTATAACCAGAGGCCCTCCAGGACGCGTGTTAAAGAAGGGTGTTTCATGTTAGAAACCTTAACTAGGCGAAATGTGGGGTCTTCCCAGTGTCCTTATATAATTGCCAATTATTGGTTGGAAATCACACTCAGAAGACAATAATTTTTCACTCCTTTTTACAATTTGACTTATCAATTTTTAACTCCCTCAAGTCATTCCAAATTGCAATTTGCAAATCATCTCTAGACAACTAATGGTGGAGCTGAGCAGAAGCATTGTATACCTCTTTCAGCTTCTGGTTGTCATGCTTCGTTTTCGATCTGGCTCCCAAACTGCTTGACTTCTGTGATTTTTCCCTACTTTTTTCTTTCATTTGAAGGCTAAATTTCCATTCCTCCCCTCCCTCTTTTGGCTGAATTTTCCACTGCCCACCTTTAGTTACCCTAGCTAAAAACATATCCTAGGAGGCTAGGACACTGTGTCTTTCCTACATTCACATCGGTAGGTGAGTCAGCACATCAGTAGGTAGGCAATACGTAGGAAAAGATAATGTTGTTTCCAATGCACGATATCAAGGCTCTTACCTATACAACTCCATGACGGACCTGTGAGTCATAGCTACTTTTCCCTATTCTTGATTTCGCCGCTGAGCCCTAGATTGGGCCCCTGACTTTTTGCGACGCTAGGGGGCTGGCGGGTCCATCCCCTTCCCGATGAAATAAAGCTACCTTACTAGCCACCTGTTACGTCTTTACTCAATTAATTTTCTGACTCGCCGGAAACTCCCGCAAGTCGGACAGCATAGTCTGGCCCACTGGCGGTCCAGCCTCTCGCCGTGGGGAGGGGGGCATCTTTTTGTGGAAAAAGGTACCCCCATTTTGTCTCCGATGATTTGGGCTTGTCACCTTATTTTGGTATTTGAGCTTAACCCGGCATTGACTGGGGTCTCAGCAGAACGCCATTGACGGGGGGGGGGGGGCCGTTAAACGCCCCCTGGTTATCTTCCGAACCAATTATCGCAGCGAGACGTGCAAGGCGGCAATATAAAGCTCTCAATGAGACGAATCTAAAGCATACTAAAGAATGTCAAAGTGAAGTAAAATGTCAGGTCAAAGGTCAAAATCGACGTATTTGAGTTTATGGGCCATACTTTCCATGCAAAGCCTTCGATTACGACCATGATCACCCAAAGTGCTTCCAATGGTATGATACACATCCCACATGACCTAAAGTGAGATTGTTGGTCAAGGTCAAGGTAAGGTCACAAAAAGTCACTATGCTGACAATATCTACGAAAGTCATGCAACACATGTTTTATGAGTAATGTTCCACGTATACTTCGATACTGATAGTCATTTTACCACCTAACTTCATTTACGTGAAGTTAATGTCAAGTTCAGGTCAAGTTCAGGTCACTGAAGGTCAACATTTTTAATTGATAAATTTAAATAAAAAAGGCATGTTCTAGACCAGTTTTGTCTCAGAAATACAGTGGTGCCATTTATTGGTCTGTATCTGGTCAATAAAAGCAACAAAAAAACGCAATTTGTGAATATGACGTCATGAGTTACCCATACTTTAGCTGCCATAAGTCAGTCAAAAATGGTGATATCATTCTGAAATTTGGTATGGTAGTTTCCCATATGTGGTTCTCTGACATATATTCCGGCTTATTTAATATCTTTGACAAATTTGATTTTGTGGGCATCTCCCCCCCCACAATTTTTTCCCTTTTTTTTTGGGGGGGGGGGTAAAAAACCAAAACTATCAAAATTCCGTGATGGTCATGTTGTAGCCCTTACCATTTGCTATATTTTGACGTTTTTGGATTGCATTTTGTCAAATTATGGCATCTATACCGTATACGGGCTGTTACATTTGAGCTGATTTTGGTGTAAAACGCGTGTGAAGTGACGTCACCAAATTCGATATAACTCGATTTTTTTCGACGAAAATGCTTTATTTATTCACAGAAGACGTAAACGTGATTTAGAAGAAGGTACCCGAAGTTTCACGTTGATAGCGCTATTGGTTTGTGAGCTATTACGAAAATTAATCAGGGGGCGTTAAACGCCCCCTCCCCCAGCCAATGGCGGGTTAAGAAATTCACTTGTCAAATTCACACAAAAAAACATTTTATGGATTTTTTTCCCGAAAAAGAAATCAGTTTATTTTTACATTTTTTGGGTATAAACACAAAATATTAAAATCCGAGAAAACCATGTTGAAGAGAATGTCATTTCCTTTCTTTTGACTTTTTCTATTGGCAAGTTGCTTCAAAACTCAATTTCTACGATTGTTCAAACATTTATTGTTTTTCCACCTGAAATAGCATGACATGACGTCATTAAAACGTCATTATCTCCCAAAATCCTGGAACAATTTCATGGAATTTTGGTGTGAAGACGTATAAATGATGCAGCATAAGGTACTGAAAGTTTAACGTTAATATCTATTATAGTTTTCAAGTTATTTAGAAAATCCGAGGGGGGGGGGGGCATATACACCTGGATAGGAAAAACTCTACGGATTTCGGTCACTTTATTCTGTGAGGCCCCTTTTTTAAATTTTTTCTCAACTTTTGATAAGCTGAATTAGACCAAGACCCTCAGTATGGGCGCGGCATTTGCTTCTGGGGGGGGGGGGGGGGGGGGGGGCTTTTCTTCTGGGAACGCCTATTGTCCGGTTTGGATAGCGTCTGTTCTGCTCCATGGGGGCGGCATTTGCCAATGTGCAATGGTCGCCATTTACTTCTTAGGAGTGCTAATTGTTCGATTCCCAGGAGTGCTTGTCAGTGGCGTGTGCAGTCCAATTTGGGCATTTTGGTCCAATTTAGAGGGCGCCTGTTTTACCCCGTGGGGGCGGCATTTGCTTATTGTCCGGTAGGGCGCCTGTTCTTCTCATGGGGGCGACATTTGCTTCTAGTGGCGCCTATCCTGTTCCTAAGTCGCCATGTACTTCTTAGGAGTGCTAATTGTTCGATTCCCAGGAGTGTTTGTCAGTGGCGTGCGCAGAAATCCACAAAGGACCAAGTCATTGCATTGATGCCTGAGGGGCGCCACTCGATCGACAGTGGCGCCACCAATATTGGCAAAAATTGTGCAGGGGGCGCCTCTCCTTCCGCACCGTACGGAAGGAGTCACTAGCTCCGTCACTAGCCGGACGGGCGCCGTCATTGGCCAGGGGCGCCGTCACGGGCGGATAGGGGTAGTCACTATCCGGAGGGGCGCCGTCACTCGCGCGGAGGGGGTGCGGTCACTGGCGGGAGAGGCGCCGTCACTGCCCGGAGGGGCGCGGTCACTGGTCGGAGCCCGGAGGGGCGCGGTCACTGGTCGGAGGGGCGCCATCAATGGCCAGAGGAGAGCCGTCACTGGCAGGAGTGGCGCCGTCACTGGCCGGAGTGGCGCCGTCACTGGCCAGAGGGGGCGCCGTCACCAGCCGGAGGGGCGCCGTCACTGGCCGGAGGGGTGCCGTCACTGGTCGGAGGGGTGCCGTCTCACTGGCCAGATGGGCGCCTTCACTGGTCGCAGGGGTGCCGTTACTGGCCAGAGGGGCGCCTTTACTGGCCAAAGGGGGCGCGGTCACTAGCCGGAGGGGTGCCGTCACTGGCCGGAGGTGCGCCGTGACTGGTCGGAGGGGCGCCGTCAATAGCCAGAGGGGCGCCTTTACTGGCCAGAGGGGCGCCGTCACTGGTCGGAGGGGCGCCGAAACTAGCCGGAGGGGCGCCATCACTGGCCGGAGGGGCGTCGTTACTGGTCGGAGGGGCGCCGTCACTAGCCGGAGGAGCGCCGCCACTGGCCGGAGGGGCGCCGTCACTGGCCGGATGAGCGCGTCACTGACCGGAGGGTGCGCCGTCACTGACCGGAGGGGGCGCCGTCACTGACCGGCGGGGGCGCCGTCACTGACCGGAGGGGCGCCGTCACTAGCCAGAGGGGCGGCGTCACTGGCCGGAGGGGCGCCGTCACTGACTGGAGGGGGCGCTATCACTGGCCGTAGAGGCGCCGTGACTGGTCGGAGGGGCGCCGTCACTAGCCAGAGGGGCGCCGTCACTGGCCGGAGGGGTGCCGTCACTGGCCGGAGGGACGCCGTCACTGACCGGAGGGGGCGCCGTCACTGGCCGGAGGGGCGTCGTGACTGGTCGGAGGGGCGCCGTCACTAGCCAGAGGGGCGCCGTCACTGGCCGGAGGGGCGCCGTCACTGACCGGAGGAGGCGCCGTCACTGGCCCGAGGGGCGCCGTCACTGGTAGGAGGGGCGCCGTCACTGGTCGGAGGGGCGCTGTGACTAGCCGAAGGGGCGGGCGCCGTCACTGACCAGAGGGGCGCTGTCACTGGCCGGAGGGGCGCCGTCACTGGTCGAAGGGGCGCCGTGACTAGCCGGAGGGGCGCCGTCACTGACCAGAGGGGCGCCGTCACTGGCCGGAGGGGCGCCGTCACTGGTCGGAGGGGCGCCGTCACTGGTCGGAGGGGCGCCGTCACTGGCCGGAGGAGGGGCGCCGTCATTGGCCGGAGGGACGCCGTCATTGGCCGGAGGGACGCCGTCACTGGCCGAAGGGGCGCCGTCACTAGCCGGAGGGGCGCCGTCACTGGTCGGAGGAGGGCGCCGTCACTGGCCGGAGGGACGCCGTCACTGGCCGAAGGGACGCCGTCACTAGCCGGAGGGGCGCCGTCACTGGTCGGAGGGGCGCCGTGACTGGCCAGAGAGGGCGCCGTGACTGGCCAGAGTGGGTGCCGTGACTGACCGGAGGGGCGCCGTCACTGGCCGGAGGGGCGCCGTCACTGGCCGGAGGGGGCGCCGTCACTGGCCGGAGGGGCGCCGTCACTGGCCAGAGGGGCGCCGTCGCTGGCCAGAGGGGCGCCGTCGCTGGACGGAAAGGCGCCGTCACCCGTCACTGGAGGGGCGCCGCATTCTTCATGACTGGGGTGGCAATTGCCACCCCAGTTACTATGTTAAAATACGCCCTGGATAATACCATATGTAAATCTCCTGACTGCACGGCTGGGTGGGCCGAAAGGATGGCACAGCGGTAAGAGTATGGCTGGTATATGCGGGACAGTGTATGGCTTTACGAGGTGCGTGATGGCTTTACGAGGAGGGAGGGGGTCTGTATGGGGTCCGTGTCGTGTGGCCGGGGAGGGGTCTGTATCGGGTCAGTGTCTTGTGGCCGGGGGAGGGAGTCTGTATCGGGTCCGTGTCGTGTGGCCTGGGGTAGGGGGTCTGTATCGGGTCCGTGTCGTGTGGCCGGGGAGAGGGTCTGTATCGGGTCCGTGTCATGTGGCCGGGGATAGGGGGTATGTCGTATTACTGATCGTATTACTGATGCACGCCAGCAGCTCAACTGGTTGTCGTTTGATGAGACCATCCAACAAAGGGACTGCGTTCTTATTCATAGGCTGATTAATCAGGCAGACGCACCAGGTAACCTTAAGTCCCTCATTGAGTACCGTGCCGACGTATCGGAGCGCACTACCCGTGCGTCCTCTGACTCGGTCCTGAACACGCGCCGGTGCAGGCTGGAGGCGACGCGGAAAACGGTGCCGGTCCGTCCTATTCAGACCTGGAACGGTCTCCCCAGCGAGGTGAGGCGGACAGGCGGCTCCGGGGCATTCAAGAGACGCCTCAACGCTACTCTCGCTCTGCGACCCTGATCACTACTTTTGTTTGCAACTGCGCATATCTTTTACTGGCTGTGTGTAGATGCCGCGCGTATTTTACATTATCGTGTACAACGCATTTTTATCTCAACTGTGGAATCGATATAGGTATGCTGTGTATGTGTACTGTATGACTCTGTGGTGTTAATAGCCAACTATGTTGGATCCCACAACGACGCGCAATACAATACAATACAATACAATACAATGTAGCGGGTCCGTGTCGTGTGGCCGGGGGGGGGGGGGGGGGGGGGGAGGGAGTCTGTATCGGGTCCGTGTCGTGTGACCGGGGGGAGTCTGTATCGGGTCCGTGTCGTGTGGCCGGGGGAGTCTGTATCGGGTCCGTGTCGTGTGGCCGGGGGGAGGGAGTCTGTATCGGGTCCGTGTCGTGTGGCCGGGGGGAGGGAGTCTGTATCGGGTCCGTGTCGTGTGGCCGGGGGAGGGAGGGAGTCTGTATCGGGTCCGTGTCGTGTGGCCGGGGGGGGGGATAATGTATCGGGTCCGTGTCGTGTGACCGGGGGGAGTTTGTATCGGGTCCGTGTCGTGTGGCCGGGGGGGGAGGGAGTCTGTATCGGGTCCGTGTCGTGTGACCGGGGGGAGTCTGTATCGGGTCCGTGTCGTGTGGCCGGGGGGGGGGGGGGGGGGGGGGAGGGAGGGAGTCTGTATCGGGTCCGTGTCGTGTGGCCGGGGGGGAGGGAGTCTGTATCGGGTCCGTGTCGTGTGGCCGGGGGGGGGGGGAGTCTGTATCGGGTCCGTGTCGTGTGACCGGGGGGAGTCTGTATCGGGTCCGTGTCGTGTGGCCGGGGGGGATAATGTATCGGGTCCGTGTCGTGTGACCGGGGGGAGTCTGTATCGGGTCCGTGTCGTGTGACCGGGGGGAGTCTGTATCGGGTCCGTGTCGTGTGGCCGGGGGGGAGGGGGTCTGTATCGGGTCCGTGTCGTGTGGCCGGGGGGATAATGTATCGGGTCCGTGTCGTGTGACCGCGGGGAGTCTGTATCGGGTCCGTGTCGTGTGGCCGGGGGGAGTCTGTATCGGGTCCGTGTCGTGTGGCCGGGGGGGATAATGTATCGGGTCCGTGTCGTGTGACCGGGGGGAGTCTGTGCCAAGATAAAAAAGATCTGGGATCCAAGATCTGGGATCTTGTTGGATCTTGGATCCTGCAGGATCATTTTGTCGTGGGATCCTGTGGATCTTGGATCCTGTACCTTTTTTGTCGTGGGATCTTGTGGATCTTGAATCCTGGAAAATTATTTTGCGTCGGATCTTGGGGGTTTTGGATCCTATTTTTTGGTCATGGGAGCCCTTAACGAGACACATTTTCAGCCCCCATCCCATTCCAGCTCATTCAGCCAGACCCAAAACCGTTCCAACCTGAATTCATAACTGATGGGGCTCTCGTTCCCACCGTTCCCACCTGGGGACATAAACGTGTAAGAGTGAGAGTTCATATTTACAGCTCGTTACCTGTCACTGAAACACGCGGCAGCTATGTTTTCCTCTTATATACTCAAAGTTCGATGTGCCGAGGAGTATGTTCTCTTACCCTCACTTAGTGCGTACTCTTATCCGACTTTCCCCTATTGTATTCCACACGCGCGCGCACTGTATGGTGCATGGACAAACAAACTACTATAACTGCATGCAATCAAACTGCATGGACACACATGGGACGCTTCGCATCGCTGCCAGCCGCGCCGGCTGCCTGAGCTCGTGTGGTGCCGAATGTGAGCCTCGTCAGGTCGCGCGCCGCTTCAGTCGCGCCGCTTCAGTCGCGCCGCTTCAGTCGCGCCGCTTCAGTCACGCCGCTTCAGTCGCGCCGCTTCAGTTCGTGTATGGACCGAGATCCTGTTGTCCTTGTAAACCTGCATGTTACGACACGCGGATGTCCGCCTCCTGCTGCACGTCTGCCTGCCCGGATATCACTGTGAGTCCTTCTCGGTACTAATTGTGGGAAACTCGTGTGTGTTGAGTGCCGAGTTCTGTATGTTGCAAAGCATTCAGGCTTTCTCAATTAGCTGCTGATTCAAATTCGCAGAGTTTGAGCAGGATAGTATTCAAGTGTCATAAGCGTGGATGATGGATCCGGGCCATAATAATTAGATTCGAATAAACACCATCTCGACATTTGTATTCAGCTGTAAACATTGGTAAATGTGTTTCAGTTGTTTTCCCTTATATTTACTTGGATATTTCATAACCATGGCAATGACAGTTTGAAATCATGGAATGGCCACTATGGCAGTTATAAATCAGAGGGTCGCTTAAAATGTATCTAATCTATTCGAAACACTGCGTTTTCTATTCTTCTTGGAATATGCTATATTTTGCCTTGTTAGCTAAGCTTTGAATGTACTCTTTAACTAGAATCGAATCCCTTCATCCCATGAATCTCAGTTCTGCTCTTCACCCGTTCTTAAACGGCATGGTTCTGCTGTTGCTGCTCGGGGATGGAGCTTCGTTATTAACGATAAGCCGAATGAGCTTATCTTGGAGGCTTATCCCAACGACAGGCCGCACTGTGGCTTATCCCCAAGGAACAGGAGTTTGCTAGAAATATTTGCCTCTTGAACCTTGTGCTTGTGCTCCGTATGTCCTTCCTGCCAACGTTCCCTTCATTTCCCATGATATGGACATATTTACACAGGGCTAGTTAATTTTGTAGCATGGAGCCAGTTCCGACTAGCCTCTTTTCTGCAGTCTGTCAAGCGGTAATGTTTATTGCTATGCCTTGGTCTGACCTGGTCTGTCGGTGTGGTATGTGTGGCGGTGCCGGTCACCTTGTTCTCCTGTCCCCAGGTTACCGGCGCGCTATTTCGACCCGATCACTCGGCTGCCGTACGCCAACCTGCAGTCCATCAAAGTCCTGCGCGAGGCCTACTACCAGCAACTCGAGCTCAAGGGCAACAAAAACGTACCCGAGGTGGGTGAGCGGGGTGCCGAATGGTGGACGTCATCGGCGGATTTGTTAAGGTGTGCCGGATGATGGTATAAAGGAATATTGTTGTATGACCGGTTTGGTGTCTAAATTATTGCGTATTATTACAATGCAATTAATTTATCCATTGGTTGTGTGGAGAGAATTATGTACTTTGTATATTGACTGTATATTAATAATCGCTTGCGAGATCCTCTGATTGATTGATT
>JAXIVJ010018889.1:0-21688 GCA_036785665.1 Chirona hameri
ATCTCTGGCCGGTGCGACGGATAGGGCGCCGTGTTTCGGGCCCGGTTTATGGCGGGTCATAACCGGGGGCGATTTGGAGCAGCGGGAGCCGTCAGCTGCTATCTATCAGTTTCCGGGCGGAAGCTTGACACCTGTACTGGGGCTGAAACATGTATGGGGGGCCTCATCGACCAGACGCACCTGCCACGCTCCGCTTTTTGTATTGCAATTATCGGAAACAACGTTCAATTAAAGGATTCCGAACATAGGCTATTTCAATATTAGTTAGTGGATGGTCTTATCCGGGAAGGGTACGCAAGTTTTTAAGCCTCGTTTGAATATTTCAAACGTTCTTGTACGAATAGTACCACGTTAGGTTTTTGCACGTCCGTAAGGGAAATGAGACAGGTGGACACATTGATTTAAAGTGGTCAAACTGTTTTCCATTGTAAATTTTTTGCTCAAGAATGAATAATCAGTATCACAGAACTATGTCAATTGACCTCTAACCTTCATTTTATGCAGGTATGTTTTAGGACGCTATAAATTCATAACGAAAAGCGAAAAGATACCTAGTCCACACTGTTTCGTGCAATTTGCAATTAAAGCTAACCGGGACGCAGTGATTGCGAAAGGAGGCAGTAAGACATAGTCCTAAGTAGGTGTACGAAATAATGTCACCATGCAGTGGGGAAGGAAGATTGTCGAGGAGCGTCGCGTATTTGTTTTATGGATCCCCTCACTTTTTCAGCCAATTGTTTGCTAAAATATGTAATTTTACTTGGGGAGAAGAACTGTGGATGGCAAAAGTTCGCCAGGACAACCATACGACCACCACAGGTAGCCGAAACTTACAAAGACATCTTCCATATGGGGGAGGGGAGTTCTCTCAAGACGAAATCGAAGCTTCCCTGCCCCCCCCCCCCCCCCCCCCACACACACACACACACACTTTTCGTGACGTTCCTACATCCTTGTTGTTGAGAACTTGAGCGTCACCTATTCTTTTATCATTTTCTTACACACATTGCGCAAGCACCATTCGTTTTGTTTTCATTCACAACGTGAAGAAAAAAGCAAGCCATTCGATCACATGGATGTGGTGTGAGATCCCGTGAGGACTCCGACGAAATCCTGCAGGATCCCACACAAATCCTACAGGATTCTTCTCAAGGTTCAGTAGATGTCCATACTCCCCGCAAACACCGACACGACGGGCGCGGACACAGCTCGCGCTGCGGTGGTCGGTCGGTGGCCTCAGGGGCGGATCCAGGGGGGGGGGCAACGAGGCTAGCATACCCCCCTCAATGGAAATTGGCGCCGCTGCGCCGAAGGCGCTGACGCACTACGTGACACATTACGCGCCTCAGGAGACGCCTGATGTCTTCAAACATCAGCGTTATCATAGACTAGAAATTAGACATGCACACAATGCCCTCTTACTTTTCTGCAATGGAAGACGCCCCAACTAGTAAGCAGTAGTAACCCACAATAATGTTCAGAGACACTGAAGGCGCCCCTATGGAAAATCACGTTTAATGGACCGCAGGACAAGGTTATTTTCGTCGAGAAGGCGCCTATTGATGCGCCGACAGAACCCAGAAGTACACCCTAAATCTGGAGAGGGCGCCCCAAATCCAAAGAGGTCCCCGCAAACCCGTAGAGGGCAACCCCAAACCCATTGAGGGCGTCCCCAATTCCGGAGAGGGCGCCCCGATGCCCGAAAAGCATCCCGAACTTCGGAATTTCGAAACGGCGCCCTCGAAACTCGGAAGTGCGCCCTCAAACGCGATGAGGTGCACCCTGAATATGAGGAGGACGCCCCCAAACACTTGGAGTGCGCTCCCAAATCATAGCACTGTCAAGATGGTTTGCGTGTGTTACAATAATGAGTTATTTTGGCGCAACACTGCAATTTTTCCACGACCACCTTGCCGCCCCTCATGACCATGGCGCCCCCGTCAGGTGCCGAAAAATGCGCCCCTCGGGTTGTTGTTGTTGTTGCTGATTTGAAATCAAGTAGAAAAACAACGTCATCAAAATTAAATAATAGGATCGGTGCAAAAGTCCGAAAGACTTAAATCAAGGCACCTCTCCTAACATAAACGTGGGACAAATGACACGACCGCCGGAATAAAGTGAAATCAGAGGTTAATCGGTCGCAGCGCCAGCCGCCGCCGCCGCCGCCGCCCGTCGCCACCTCATTCCTTTTATTACGTAGTTCTGGAAGAGCCCCGCGAGCACCCGACCGTCGTCGCTGTGAATGGTGTGGCCATGCGTCAGTGTGCGTAGAATGTCTGTTTTTGGTAGTCGGATGAAACCAGGTCTGTTCGGGGGGGGGGGTCTGTTGCCCCACCCCCAATGCAAATCCTGGATCCGCCCCTGGGTGGCCTTGCATTTTTAAAGTTTCTAGCTTAATTCCAAACGATTTGCTGATCTTCATGTTTGTTATAGCAGTCTCCATGTTAAATGGACACGACATGCCCGGAGATGAGCGTGGGGCTTGAACCAACACCAGAGGTGGCGGCGGTCGTAGTTTAATCGTGTATCCTTCTTGGTGCCTTGATTTAAGCTTTTTTGCTGTTGCACCTTCTGGTTTAGACTTTAGTTTCACATTTTGTTTCATTTATTTTAAATAAATTCGATGATGATGATGGATGATTGATGATTGATGATGGATGATGGATGATGGATGATGGATGATGGATGATGGACGATGGACGATGGACGATGGACGATGGACGATGGACGATGGGCGATGGACGATGGACGATGAACGATGGACGATGGGCGATGGGCGATGGACGATGAACGATGGGCGATGGGCGATGGGCGATGGGCGATGGGCGATGGACGATGGACGATGGACGATGGACGATGGACGATGGACGATGGACGATGGACGATGGACGATGGACGATGGACGATGGACGATGGACGATGGATGATGGATGATGGATGATGGATGATGGATGACGATGGACGATGGACGATGGACGATGGACGATGGACGATGGACGATGGACGATGGACGATGGACGACGGACGACGGACGACGGACGACGGACGACGGACGACGGACGACGGACGACGGACGACGGACGACGGACGACGGACGACGGACGACGGACGACGGACGACGGACGACGGACGACGGACGACGGACGACGGACGACGGACGACGGACGACGGACGACGGACGACGGACGACGGACGACGGACGACGGACGACGGACGACGGACGACGGACGACGGACGACGGACGACGGACGACGGACGACGGACGACGGACGACGGACGACGGACGACGGACGACGGACGACGGACGACGGACGACGGACGACGGACGACGGACGACGGACGACGGACGACGGACGACGGACGACGGACGACGGACGACGGACGACGGACGACGGACGACGGACGACGGACGACGGACGACGGACGACGGACGATGGACGATGGACGATGGACGATGGACGATGGACGATGGACGATGGACGATGGACGATGGACGATGGACGATGGACGATGGACGATGGACGATGGACGATGGACGATGGATGATGGATGATGGATGATGGATGATGGATGATGGATGATGGATGATGGATGATGGATGATGGATGATGGATGATGGATGATGGATGATGGATGATGGATGATGGATGATGATGACTGATGATGACTGATGATGACTGATGATGACTGATGATGACTGATGATGACTGATGATGACTGATGATGACTGATGATGACTGATGATGACTGATGATGACTGATAATGGATGATGATGACTGATGATGACTGATGATGGATGATGATGACTGATTATGACTGATGATGACTGATGATGACTGATTTGTTTTAGCTCAGTTCAATACTGAGGTCACCAGAGGTCATCAAATGTCGAATTTTCCAAGTACAGGACTTTGCTCTAGAAACCCACAAATATCTCGGGAACTATGCCAGCTAGGAACAAACGGAAAAAGCAATGGAGATCTCATGCAAAATGCAATCGCACTTGTTGTTATCAAATTTAAGCTCAGGTCAATAATTTAGGCTCCAGAGGTCACCAAAGTTCACGAGGGCATTTCCCAATATTTGTGTAATGAATAACTTTGTATTAGCTGACCAAATAGCAGTAATTTCAACACCATCGTGTTTTTTTTTCTAGTCAAGGCGCTTCGTAAAATATGAATGGTGACCTGAGGCCATTCTTATATAAAACAAATCGAGCCGTGGCTCGATTTTTTTTGTTTAAAGAATGGCCTCAGGACTGGAAATTTGTTGTGTTTAGGCAGTGTGTAAAATACCTGCATATTATTTGGCTTCGCTGCTGCATTTCCGAGGCGGTGTTTCGACACTAAACATCTCCTGCGCTGGGTCCTGAGGCCATTCTTTAAAAAAAAATAGAGCCACGGCTCAATGTTTTGTTTATAAGAATGGCCTCTGGTTAGGTCAACTTCAAAATTTGACCTCAGGTCAAGGTCATTTGGTGACACAGGTAGGTTATGTTGCATATGGGGCGATGCGACTCGACGAGACAAACACAATGGTGTCATTCGCACGCCTCTATCTTTATGCTATCAATAGATATTGGCAAAACAGTGCTTGTGATCTCAAATTACTCAGCTGACCTTGCAGAGGTCACTGAGCAACAACTGTACATGGGTCATCAAGAATGAGCTAAAATAACACGATTCTGACAGAAATGGCCTGATCCAATGCATATTATCTGAATAGGAAGCATTTCTATATTTTCTCATTTATTTATAATAGGAGGTTACGAAATTTACCTGACCTTAGGTCACCGATACACAAATAAATCCGAGATAAACGAATTGTAGGTACTTATGACCTTATGAAATCCTGCAAGTTTGGAGGACATTTTTTTGGAGGTGAGGTCACTTGACGTAACCTGGTGACCTGACCTGAGATGACCTAAGGTCAAAACTTGCACACAATGTGGGTAAATGATGTCCGAGTAGCTGTGCAAAATTTGGCGGCGTTGCGTGCCGCCGTTTTCTCGCTATTCTTGAAAAACCTCAGGTGGTCAAAATGACCACCACCAGGGCGAGGGTTAAGGCACCTATACCGAACCAACATCAGCGATCGAAGAGGGAGCAGTCTCTCAAAAGTGTGGGTGCAGCTAACATTGTTGGCTCCCTCGACCTAAAACGTGGTGCCCTGGCCTCCCCGTCCCCACGGTTCTTAGGTAAAAGGTATGTTTATGGGTTATGGCATTGCGGGGTTATGAATTAATCGTTATTCTCCCAGCTTCAGAGGCGGTGGAAAAGAGGGGGGAGGGGGGCAGTTGCCCCCCCCCCCCCCCCCCCCCCCACCCCACACACACACACACAGTCAAGAAGTTGGGGGGACATATGATTTGCCTCCATAAATTTGGTAAAAGGGGCCCTCCAAGAAGAGGGTTCGATTGTTTTCTTTTTGACCGAAAAAAACGACCGAGTGCCCCGAGGTGCCCCCAGCCAGCCTGAGGGTCCAGCCAGCCAGGCCGACAGAAGCCCATCAGTCGGCCTGAAGGGGCCCTCGGTTGGCCTGAGGGGACCCTCGGTTGGCCTGAGGGGGCCCTCGGAAGGCCTGAGGGGGCCCTCGGAAGGCCTGATACTTCAATATGGACCTGTCCGACGTTTGTTTTGCGACCATTTAGAGTCCCTGCAAAATATAGTGATCTAAATCCGAGGAGATACCTTTCGCGACATTTTTTTGTTTTTGTTTGGGGGGGGGGGGGGGGGCTTTGACCGAAGGGTCCCCTGGGTGTATTTGCCCCCCACCCTATTCTTACGCTTATTATGGGTTATGGTATTGCGTGGTTGTGAATTCATCATTATTTTCGCAACTTTAAAGCATTCATATCGAACCAATATCAGTCGAAAGAGATATCAGTCATCGAAAGAGATAAATCGTTCAAAAGTGGGGGGGAGTTAACATTACTGTCCCCCCCAGCCTAAAAAGTGGGGGGGGGGGCATGGACCCCACGCCCCCTCCCCCCGTTCCTACGCCTATGATGCAGGATCCCACACAAATCCTACATGATTTCTCTCAAGGTCCAATAGATGCCCATAACATACCCGCACACACCGACACGCCGGGCGCGGACACAGCTCGCGCCAGGATGCACGGATCGCATGTATATTTTACGACGCTAGAAATCCACAATGCAAAGCCAAACGCAACCTCTCCACCTTGTTCCATGCATTTTGCAATTCAACCTCACCTGGACGCACCTGTGGTTGCGAAATGAAGCAGTAAGTAAGCATACGATAAATATAGTAACTATGTTGTGGAAAACGATTATTATTGAGGACTTGAGGAGCGTCATTTATTATTTTTATTTTTTTTCGTCAACACATTATGCAAGCACCGATTGATTCGATTCAGTTAAGGTGGCTTCAGTCCACTCAACTTCTAGCTCAGTCCCCTCAACTTACAGGCAGATATTTTACATTCAGCAACAATACAAAGGGAAAAGATGAAGAAATACCAAGACAAATCAAAATTAGAAATAAGATAT
Source organism: Chirona hameri (assembly GCA_036785665.1). Classification (NCBI taxonomy): domain Eukaryota; kingdom Metazoa; phylum Arthropoda; class Thecostraca; order Balanomorpha; family Balanidae; genus Chirona; species Chirona hameri. The sequence goes on from JAXIVJ010018889.1 coordinate 6,516, forward strand.
TGTATTGTGTAACGAACTAAACCCCTATTCATGATGGGAAAAATCAATGAGCTGAGAATACACTTTTGTGGTGTGGCTGGACTGAGTTCAGCCTCCTCAACTGATTTTGAGAAACTATGACCTTTCATTTAACAAGCACCATTCATTTTGTATTTACTACCTGAAGAAAAAAACAATCGATTCGATCGCACAGGCTGTGGTGGTGTGAGATCCTGTGAGGACTCCGACTGAATCTTGCAGGATCTCACACAAATCCTACAGGATTTCTCTCAAAGTTCAATAGATGCCCATAACATACCCGCACACACCGACACGCCGGGCGCGGACACAGCTCGCGCCAGGATGCACGGATCGCACGTATATTTTACGACGCTAGAAATCCACAATGCAAAGCCAAACGCTACCTTCTCCACCTTGTTCCATGCATTTTGAAATTCAACCTCACCTGGACGCACCTGGGGTTGCAAAATGTTTCAGTAAGTAAGTATATGATAAATAAATTAACTTTGTAGGAGACGATTATTATTGAAGACTTGAGGAGCGTCATTTATTCTTTTATTATTTTTTTCAACACATTATGCAAGCACCAGGAGGGATTGATTATATGCACCAGGGAGGGCCGTGTAGGATTGATTCTATTCAATTGAGGTGGCTTCAGTCCTCTCAACTTGTAGCTCAGCCCCCTTAACTTAAATACATAGGCAAAAGATAAAGAAATACCAAGACGAATCAAAATTAGAAATAATATATGTTCTTGTATATCGAACGAAACCCCTATTCATGATGGGAAAATCAATCAGCTGAGAATACACTTTTGTGGTGTGGCTGGACTGAGTTCAGCCCCCTCAACTGATTTTGAGAAACTATGACCCTGGCAAGCACCATTCATATTTTTTTTGTATTTACTACTTGAAGAAAAAAACAATCGATTCGATCACACTGGCTGTGGTGTGAGATCCTGTGAGAACTCCGACGGAATCCTGCAGGATCTCACACAAATCCTACATGATTTATCTCAAGGTTCAATAGATGTCCATAACACACCCGCACACGCCGACACGCCGGGCGCGGACGCCGGACACAGCTCGCGCCAGGATGAAGGAGGATACGGCGCTGGTTCCTTATTTGGACCGGTCGGAACGCGTTACCGACAGAGGGGCATTAGACGCGCATAACACGACTGCAATCGGCCGCCAGCGAGGGACCAGTACACACGGTGGACGGGACGCCAGCGGCGCGTGGACACTGGCGGATCCAGGGGGGGAGGCAATCTGGCCATGCCCCCCCCCCCCCCGCCCAAAAAGCCTGGAAGGGGGCGAACATGTCGTTTGCCCCCCCCCCCCCACACACACACACACACACAACAATACCATGTACCTATTAATTATTTAAGTCTGAATGTTTTCTCAAAAAGATTAATTAAATGTCGAATATTCTAGAAAAGAAAACTAAAACAAACGAAAAAGACTGAATTTCCGAAACAAAGGCGCCCATTCCGGTAGTTCGTGTTTCATAAATACCTTCATTTGGGAACAATTCGAACTCATTTTGAAGCACAAGAGTCACATCGCTAAATGTGACGCGGATGGTGCGAATAAAGTTGCTGTTAGTACTAAATCGAAGCATGCTGTGCTCTACGCGTGAGAAGTTTAAAGTTCAAACTTCTGATTTATTCGGTATTGTCGATTAGGATATTATCATGAAGAGGCAATCGACTCCGAATCATATTAAAAAAAATGAAATGGAAAGGTACCTATGTTTTCTATCAAAGTCAAAAAGGTACGTTAGCTCACCTGGTTCACTCGGGTGGTTGGGTTACGGTTGGGGGAGGCGGTTGGGGACACGGCCCTTTGCCTCCCCCTGGAATCCACCAGAGCACTGGTTAATCTAAGGGGGTCAGAGGGCAATGGCGCCCCAACCGCCGAATGGTGGATACAAGTAGGGGCAAACACTGGCGGATCGAGGGGGGCACCGAGGCCATGGCCTCCCCAAACGCTCAAGTCGTAAGGCCAAACTATGTTTTGGCCTCCCCAAACCGGCCAGCACAAGTACCAATATAGGCAACAACAAAAAATCGCGCTGAGCAGGGGAAGTCATCCTTATAGTGGGCCGTAGGCAAATAAATTGTTACCAAATGCTGCCAATGAGACGTCATTGGCATGGTCAAATCTGATTAATTCTGAAACGCCCCCTTCTAACTCGGCTCCTATGGAGAGTAGACGAAATCCAAAAAGCACTTCGATAGCTGGTCAAAAATTATTTCGAAACTATTTGCTCATTTTTTGGGTCAGGTCAATATTGAGGTCACCAGATGTCCTCAAATGTCAGATTTTCTAGTTTAAGGACTTCGCTCCAGAAACCCCCAAATATCTCGGGAACTATGATAGCTAGGAGCAAACAAATACAAAGCAATCAAAATATATTTACAAATGAAATCGCCAATGGTGTCCTCAAATTTTAGCTCAGGTCAATAGTTTAGGCTTCAGAGGTCACCAAAGGCCAAAAGGCTATTTTTTGGTCAAACTGTTTTCGCAAATAACTTTTTGCCTAATACAGATACGGTAATGATTTTGACCCCATCATGTTTGCCTCGTCAAGGCGCTTCGAATCACATTAATGCAGACCAGGTTAGGTCAACTTATAAATTTGAACTCAGGTCAAGGTCAAGTGATGACTCATGTAGGTCATGTTGCATATTGAGAGACGTGTTTCGACGAGTCAAACATATTGGTGCCAGTTTCATATCATATCATATATTTCGGAACACATCCATAAAATGGGTTTTCAGTTTTCCACGTCAAATAGCATAGATATAAAAACATATCGCTCACGCATTAAATGATGCACATCAACCCTCAAGATACACACAATGCAAATTTAAAGAACATCATTGAGACACTTTTAAAAAATAGCCAAAGTGGGTGAAGCCCTTACATTCAGCGGCAAATCATTCCACGCTCTGACGGCTCGGATGAAAAACGAGCGCCAGGCGAGCTCAGTGCGTGCGCGCGGCACCTCTAGCTGCCCGTCACTGGTAGCACTGGTGGTACGCGTGGATACATCGGAGCGACTGATGATCCGTGAACAGAGCAGTTCGGGGGCATTCTCGACATGAGTGATTTTATACATGGCGTACAAGTCTCGTTCGATAACCATATCATTTAGCGCACGCCAGCCAAGTTCACGCAGTGTGCCAGATACTCGCTCGCGGTACCCCAGGCCAGTGACAACGCGAGCGCCAAAGTTAATGCACTTCTGCAGCCTACGTTTTTGGGTTTGGGTACAGCCTCCCCATACACACATGCAGTACTGCAAATGAGGAAACACAAGCGTCTCCACCAGCAGTCGCTTTGTTTGACGCGGCACACGACGCTGCATTCTGGCGAGCCCGATCAAAACGCAGTAACAGCGTCGGGTGATGGCGGCTATGTGTTGTTCCCACGTCAGGCATGAGTCGAGCTTGACACCCAGAATCTTCACCGACTGCACTGGAATGATTTAAGAATTTCCGAATTGTATCGTAAAGTTAAAGTCCATGTTTTGGCGCGGGGATTTTAGAACAAGTAGGTCAGTTTTCGTAGGTTTACCTTCAATCTGTTTTTGGTGAACCAAAGCAATGCAATCGACAAATTTTCCTCAACGCGCCGTTTCAATTCTGGGAGATTTCCTGGCAAGTCGGAATCCAGAAACTGGGTGTCATCGGCGTACAGTACCATCTTTCCGTGCGGTATATGTTGTGACAAGTCATTAGTAAATACGAGGTATAGCACTGGGCCCAAGATCGATCCCTGCACCACTCCATGGATTACTGGCAGCTCGACACCTGTTCCGCCTCTAACAGCTTCTCTCAGAGACGGCCGTGCTCGACGCTGCCAAAAGCCTTTGAAGTGTCTGCAGTGACGAGTGACGTCACACGTCCACCATCAATGCTGTCGGTTATGTAACTGACAGCGTCGAGCAGGGCCGCCTCCGTGGATAGGCCGTGTCGGAATCCGTACTGTTGTGGGCATATGATATGATGACTGGTCAGGTAGTTCATCAGCTGGGTACACACAACACGTTCACACAGTTTCGCGACCACAGACAGCACTGAAATTGGCTTATAATTGCTGGGGTCACTCTTGTCACCACTCTTGTATAGGGGGACAACGGTTGCAGCTCGCCAGGACGGGGGTAACTCGGAGTGGGTGATGCTGCTGTTGATTACATTTACGAGGTGGGCCCACCACGGGGAAAGTCATCCGCAGCATGGCGATGGTGATGCCGTCGTCTCCGCTTGCTTTGGACGCACTCATGCGCTGGAGTGCCGCAGACAGCTCCGACAGAGGTGGCAAAAAGTGTCAGCCTGTCACCGACGGAGGGTCAGGCTGACTCATTTTTTTCCATTTTTTGCCATTGCATTAATACAATTTTGTTAGTCATGACGGTCAAAAGAAGGCTCTTTAAAGTCATTGATAACAATAAACAAGCCTATGTCGGTGCCAACACAAAATAATATGCCATAGGTCACATGTAAGTTATTCGGAAACATCCTAAAACATAAGTAAATGGTTATTTCTTACTTCTTACAAAAAAAACTACCAACGCATTCAACTTAACTAAAAATTACTTTGAAACTAATTTGTAAACCCGAACTTCAAAACGGTGACGTCATTAAGCTTCCCCATGACTCCAGACCAACAACGGTGATAGTAACCTTGAAGCTTGATTTGATTGCCCGGCCGCGACGGTGACGCCAGCCCCACCGTTACCCAGCGACGGTGACGCCAGCCCCACCGTTACCGGACAGAGCAACTACCAATTGTCTTACCTGGTGTTGTCTGCAGTGGTGCAGATACATCTTCAGTCTCATTGCTTCCATGCCTTATCAAGTGCTCAAAAGCACCTCCAACACCAAATGCTTTGTTTCTTAATTTAAGTGGCAATCCAGGATGCTTGGCCTTGATATGTCGCTTAACATTTGTGTACTCGCCCTCGTAAGAACAGCGGCCACAAGCTTGATGCCGTCTATTTGGTGGGAGCTTTGCTTCTTCCTCGTGAGTTCTTTGCTTTTCACGTTGGCCATCTTTAGCTTTTCACAATCAGGCTATCAAAAAAGCCGAATTTAAGCAATACACACTTATACCACTCAGACACAATCCACAGCTGTAACTCTTCAACGTGTTTATCCCAAACACAATTCAAAAAGCCACGCTTAAGATCCACAGTTAATTATCAATTCAATCGAAGGTCTTGTCCGTCAGCACAATTGGTCTACTTGCTAGAAAAGAGCGAACGCACTTATAAGTATTGAGGTATTGGCGATTCATTATGCGAGTCTCTGTTTCAATACAGCCCGATCAGCTGCTGCCCTATTCTCATATATAAATAATTGTTTAGCTAAATTAACATGTAAATACCATTTATACGGTGTTTACTTAGCTAAAGAGTGGTCAAATTAATGGTAACTATTGTTAAAATACAGTCCGTTTGTGTATTCAAACCTGTGACGTCACTATAACACCGAAGGAGTCGGAAAAAACAAGCAGCGCAAGCACCGAAATTGCCGCAAACCCATACAACAGCACCACAATTGCCACGGACCCACCAGACCCAGCGACAAACTCACTACTCAGGCTCCGTTTACAAAAGCCAGCAGGATTCCCGGAGGTCAGTGGAAGCTGCAGTTAAATTACAACACGTACTGATTAGACAGCCGGGAAAGGGGTACAGGTTATGCTTGACAAGTTACTGTGAGTTGCTAGTAAGACCAAATGAGTACGGTTGTGGTCAATTTTGTTTTTAGAAGTTTTGTCTCTGAAAATGCATCAAGTCGTAAGCGGTTGGCTGACTCACCGCGCACCTTCCGCTGTCACCGACGTACGTAGGCGAGTAGGAGCTTTTTTCACCTCTGAGCTCCGATAGAGTTTCCGGCCGGGGGCTGAACGCACTGCTGATGACTCTCGGCGGACGCGGCCGGAGCGTCTCCCCGGCGTCCGCAGCAGCCAGGCTCTCCGCGACTGTCGAACTCCTTCTTTAAAAACTTAACCGAGACTGGCCTCACTAATTTACTAACAGCCTTCAATACCATGTGGTTTGAAGGCACTTTCCTTGAATCTTGGCATAGTAGTACGCTAATTCCTATACTTAAACCTAGCAAACCTAAATCTTCTCCTGCTAGCTATCGCCCTATTTATCTTACTAGTTGTGCATGTAAACTATTCGAACGCATGGCTAATGGACGTATCAGGACATGAATCGAATCAAATAATTTACTTTCCCCATTCCAAAGTGGTTTTCGACCTGGTCGATCCACTGCGAACAATTTAGTTGGTCTTATTGACTCTGTCCAGCGCGGCTTTCGAGGAAGAGATGTCACAGTCGCCCTCTTCCTTGACTTTAGGACCGCGTTTGACAGTCAGTAGAACTGCACTTCTAGTAAAGGTCCATAAGGCAGGAATCCGAGGTAGACTCGCCAAATGTATAATAAACTTTTTAGACAACAGAACTTTTAATGTAAGGTGCGGCAACACATATTCTCCAAATCAAAATCAGGACCACGGTGTCCCACAGGGTCCTCTCCCCAACCCTATTTTTAATCATGATTAATTACATTTTCAGTAATATTAACAAGATCGACAAAGATCTCGAATTTGCAATGTACGCTGATGACCTGGTGCTGTGGTTCTCCCACTCCAGTGTCGATCGAGCCAGCAAATTTGTACAACTAGTTCTCATTGATATAAAGGTATGGTGCGACCAATGGGGTCTGGAAATTTCTCCTAGTAAATCTGCATCCCTATTTTTCTCGAAAAAAACTGCATATATGCAACCCTACATTCCATTAAAATATAACAATAAAATTATCCCTACGTCAAATCATTCAAATATCTGGGAGTAACGCTGGACACTCGTCTTTCGTTCATCCCACATTTGAATGATTTAGTACAGAGATGTACGCGACGAATTCACATTATGAAGTCCTTAACCCTATTCCCTGCGGGCGCCCAGAATTACGTTAACCTGCGGGGGGGGGCAGATTCTCCCCCCACCCAGAGATCTCGACAACCGCTCGGTCGATTTCGATGGGGAAAACGCCATTCTATTCGTTATGACAAGATCTCTCTTTTTGAACACCGCATTTTTTTGTTTGTTCGAAAATGGGGACCAGGAGGCAAAAAATCCGAACATTTTGGGTGTTTTTGAAAGGTCATTGCGGCCATGTGGCTCTACCGATTGTCATGCTCCAAACGTGTTTGAGCTTCAAATTTACTGGTCTTAAATATATCGAAAGACAAAAAACAACATAAAAATCATAGGCGTATTCAGGGAATGTAAAATGGGGGGGGGGATTTTCTGAGAGATAAAAATATGTGCTGTTCGTGATTGTTTGGGACGACATGAACGTCACATGTGGGCATTATATGCTGTAATTTGTTAAATTTGATATATTGCGCATTGGCGGAGCCAGGAAAAAACAGGTGGGGCATCATGCGCGTAACGCTTTTATCATCTTACTAATTTGAGGTTGAACCTAATTTGAGGGTGGGTATCGCCTCCCATTTTTTATCCTGGGTGCGCCTCTGCCCCAAAAATATGTACAATCCCAGTATCTATGATGCATATTGCATTAAAATTGTTCTGACGCATGTATATTGCGATATTGCACTGCAAACCACGAAGGAAGTATGCGCCGCAAAAAGGCATTCGTAACACCCTCCCCAAAACAGGAGCCTGGAACCGCCTCTGCTGGACCGATTTTTTTTTCTCTTGAATTGAATTGAATTGAATCTTCAAACGCTGTTAGGTGATGATTACCCTGAATTGATTGGCCTCCTCTGTGATTTTCTTTACCAAACACGATTAGTTAATCAATATAACAGTTTTGTTTTGCCTAACGCAATTTTGGCTCTCTGCGCAGGTGCGTTAGGCGCTGTTCTTTAAAATTATTTAGGACTTTTCTCCCAGCTAAATACATCTCACAACCAGGTTTCGCCGGGGTTCCGGAGCCAGGGAGACTGGCAACAGCCTCCCGTTGCTGCAATGATGGCACCAGGGGTCAAAAATAACGCCAACTCGACAACGTCGTTGGTAGCAAATCAGCGTTACACCAAACGAGAATTTGTAGCAAAACTGGCCAATGACAAGACACAAAAATTACACTATCATTGCTGTGGTATATGCTTGAATGAGTCACTTTTTGGTTTTTGTAGATCTTGTACACTTAGGGGCTGTTTTGTATCTTCACGGCTGGATGATCTCTGTTTTCGGGAGATATTTTGAAATGTAATAGGTTGCTAGCGAGAAATGGGAAAATATCACCATAAGTGGGCAAATATCACAATGTTCTCGCAAAATCTAGAGACTTTAGACGTACCATTTAAGGAAATTACAGCTACCCGAGATATAGAATATTGTAGCAAAATCGCCAACATGAATCGACCGAGAGTGATACAGGTTGTATATTTTTGTATCACGCATAATACGAATAAAGGACATCAAATTGTACTTCAAAATATTCCAATATCTTTTAATAAAATGTTTTTACAGTTATTCTCAGGCCATTTTTTTTGGTAAATGTTCGCTACACAATGAAGCGTAGAGATTTCAAGAGTCTGATTTTTATGGTACACCATCACTACAAGTTAGAGCGGTCGGGAGACGGCCATGTCGGGCGGCTTGCGCTAGGGTGCGACCCCGGACGCTCCTTAGTATTATTCGTATTTGTCTGGAAGTAGGCAGCGTGACTGTGAAAAACTGTGCTGACGTGGAGAAGGGAACGTGTGGAACACATTTGGCGCCTACCTCGGAAACTGTGAGTGCGGAATTAGCCTAAAATCGCTCAAGAAGCTTTTATTTTTCAGACAAACCTCGTCGCGCCAGTGACTGTCCTTGTCGTGCCTGTGATGTCATTTCTGAAGAAAGACCACCCTCAAGTCATTGATAAACTCCAAATATATTATATAAAGCAACAATGACAAGCTGACAAGCGATTTGTGTACACATTAATGGATGACAATACACTACAACCCTCGGGCCGGCGCAAACAGCGGTCCGGTGGCGACCCCGCCCAGATAATCTAGGCGGACTAGACGGTGTCCGATGGGCAGACCGACTTAATGTGGGAAGTGCCGGCCAGCTCGAAGAAGAGCACGTATGCCCCGCAGCTGGTGACACTGCGCTGATTGACCAGACGCACCCGTGAGTCGTTGTACTCGTACCACTCGGCCGTGTGCGGGTGTTTGCAGTAGGCCGTGTAGTGGCCGGAGACCAGCGTGCCGGAGTGGTTGGCCACGCCGTACAGGTTGTACCTGCAGAGCGTCTGGTCAGCCGAGCACGGCGACAGGTCCAGCCCGGTCACCGGAATGTCCACGACGGTGTTGAGTTTGCTGTGGGACCTTTCCTGCGGCAAGAAACGTTTCAGGTGCACCACCAGGATGCGCGGGAACTTCTGGATCGACAGGTTCTTGGCGCACTTTTACCGCTTTTGGCACTTGGAACACGTCGGCAAGGCAAAAGAAGAACTCCAAATTGAACTAAGTTTACGTGACCGTCGTCTGATTTCCGACTTTCTGGACCGTTTTCAAGAAATCAGCAAAAGACTCAAAACTATATTTTGCAGGCGGACGATGGGCGCATGAGCACCGACATCAATCTGCGACACCCGCCTCCCCCGTCAACCCCTCCCCAATGTCGCTCGCCGCGGCCCGATACCGGGCCCGAATCACACTCAGTCGAACCGGGTCGGTCGGCCGCCGCCGTTAACGACGACCTTGGGACGGCGGCGACGCAGGACAGCCGGCCGCCGGCGACTGAGGCGGAGGGGATGCAGCCGCAGGGGTGGAAGCATGGGCGGATCCAGAGGGCGGGGGGGGGGGCACGGGGACATGGCCCCCTAATCCTCCTGAAATCGGCGCAAATGTGACCAATTTCCTGAGATAATATAAAATCTAAGCAACTTTTACTAAGGAAAGTTTGTTTTAAATCAATTATTGATGCACAAGCAAGCGAAATCCGATGAGTTTTCAGAATTGTGCGATACTTTTTGGGATCTTCCCCCCCCCCCCCCCTACTGACCCAAACCACCCATTCTGGATCCGCCCGTCGGTGGAAGGAAGGTGAAATGGAGGTAGATAATGGAAGGATAATGGATAGGCAATTACATGGATATATTCGATACGTCGTCTGGAGGGATGTTGGAAGGCAGATTATAGTCGTCTGTGCTATTGTAAATGTTGAACCTGTTTTGACATTAAATCAACAAGTTTCTTATACCATGTGGGTACGATTAGCTTGGTGTCCAGGTGGGTAGATCGGCACTTGGGTATAGCAATAAGCCTGGCCTAGCTGCAAAAGAAGAACCGGTTAACACGCGCAGTGGAGAGGGGTATGCCACTAACACTCAGTGGAGAGGGGGGCACTTTAGTGCCCCCTTCCCCCCTCTAAGATCTCCGCAAGTATGAGAGCTAAAATGGTGGAACGTACAGGGTAGGTAGGTGCTATGATTATCTACATTTTTTAAAATTTGCATGACCTTCGGTCAATATCTTCAAGGTCAAACGAGGTCACGAAGGTCAAATCTGGCTAAATGTCACCATTTTTGGAATTTGACCTCTGTGACGTCACAGATCACCAGAAAAGTGTCAAAAATTGCTTCCGGGGATGAACATTGACATTGTCTACCGAATGGCGTTTGAATCATCTCGATCCGACTGTTGGTTCCCAAGATATCGATTTGCCGACCGCGATTCTGGCCGCCATCTTGGACTAAACATCCATATAACTCAAAAATGTATCGACCGATTTGATTTGTATTGCGTCAAACAATCCGCTATTGAGTTGGCGTTAATGCCACGCAACAAACACCGCCCTGCTCTGCTTTTTTGTCGAAATATTCACGAAAAACATGTGGGGGCGGGGGCACAAAAGTGTACCCACCCTCCACTGCACGTGTTAAATAACGTTGCAACACCTGCTGAACAGCTTGACAGTTTTTTTAACGAATTTTCGCATTAGCAGATAAAAACATTTGCAATCAACAAAATGGAAATGTAGCAATTGAAATGTGTAGAAATGTAGCTTCGATGAGAATGAATAAAACTCGATAAAAAAAGTAGCTTCGATGAAAAAGTGTAGCAAAATTGGGCTCCGTCAAATTCGGTTGGTAGCAAATTTTACTTTTTTTTACCCCTGGATGGCACCCCGGCTCCGTCAATACTAACACCTTTTCACAAGTGTATGTCCAAGTGTATGTGTGTCTGTGTGTGTATGGAATAAAATATGTATGTATGTGTGTCTCGTGTTTTACTTAATTTTGACTTTGAACGAAATACTTAACGTAAGATAGACATTATATTTACTTTGAACAATTCACTTAACGTAAAATAGACACCCTATTCCCTAGCTTGCTCCTGGTTCACATAAACCGGTTAACATAATTATTTTCCTGGCAAATTGTTAGAACTAATCCCTCCCCCCCCCCCCCGGAACATGGCTATAGGCCGCTCCGGAAAAAAGGGAAAAAAACAACTTCGGCGAAATAGTAGTTCAGCCGGTCCAGCCAGCCGGCCTGCTGGCTTGCAGGGTTATGATGACTCGGCCGGGGCTTGTTTGAGGAGACGAGGAGCCGGCGAATGTCCTTCCACGTGGTGGATTTGGAGTGTCTATAGGACGCAAGGAAATATTCAGAGCAGGCACGGTGTTGGGCCATTTTCACTGCATTCCGACTGGCGCGGAACTCGCGATCACTTCTCAGTTGCACTTCAGTTTCACTTCTCTATCTTAATTCTGTCGAGAGTTATTGACAGCGAAGTGTTAGTGAACTCAGATGACCTCTGCCGACTCTGTAGGAGTCACTGAACACAAATTGTACCTGGTTCATCAAGCATGACATATGATAACATTATCCAGGAGGAATTTGACTGATATCATGCGTATCCTCGGAAAAGGAAGCATTCGAATATTTCCCCATTTACTTATAATGGGAGGTCTCGAAATTGACCCGACCTTTGGTCACAGATATAAACAATAGTCCGAGATAAATGAACTGTAGGTACTTATGACCTTATGAAATCCTGTAAGTTTAAAACCGATCGGCCAAAAACTGTGCCTGTGGTACGACCACAAACGTTTTTGGAGGTGGGGTCACGTGACCTGGCCTGGTGACCTGACCTGATATGATCCGAGGTTCAAAATTTCACACAATGTGGGCAATTGATGCCCCAACACCTGTGCCGAAAAAAGCGGCGCTGTGAGCCGCCGTTTTTCCGTTATTCTCGAAAAACCTTATGGAGGCGTTTAAACGTCCCCCCCCCCCGGCACGGGGCGGGTTAATACGCTCAGTCAGACCAGAGGGATTCCGGCCAGGTTGTGCAGTAAGAGTAACAGACGGTCTATATTTGCCATTGCCAGACCACATCGCACCTTTCTGCATCATATCCAACATAAAAGCAGGGTTAAAAGCCGCCGAAAACGATTCCAGACTATCGTCCATGACATAAAGCGTGGACGGCGGCGACTGAGTTACCATCCCAATGACGTCATCCACTGGCCGCGGGGACGGTAAAAACAAACGCTGATGGTTTTACCTGGTTATAGGGCCTTGGCGCTGAGGACCCGACCCCCCCCCCCCCCCCCAGTCAACGACTTTTCGCCGTTGACGATCCGACACCATCATCATCGGCACCACCACCTCCCCCCCCCCCCCCGGTCAATGACTCTTCGCGCTAACGACCCGACGCTACCCCCCCCCCGTTAGCAACTTTGAAACGCAAATTTGGGCCTCCCCAAACTCGAACTAAATCCGCCAGTGAAGGGGGGGGGGGGCAAATGCCAAAAGGAACATGTGGGACAAATGTCCCACATGTTCCAAGGTCCCAAAGGAACATGGGGGACATTCAATACAAATACAAGTATGCCCCCCCCCCCCCCGCGTAACGACTCTTTCGTTCGCGCTGGTACCTCCCCCCCCCCCCCCCCCGGTCAACATCTTTTCGCTGATAAAACGGAACGAAATTGTAGCCCTCCAAACTCGAACCGCCAGTGCCTGAGTCGCCAGTGCCGCCAGTCGCCAGTGCCTGAGTCCGCCAGTGCCTGAGTCTTTGGCCTCTCCAAACGGAGTGCCTGAGTCCGCCAGTGCCTGAGTCTTTGGCCTCCCCAAACGGAGTGCCTGAGTCCGCCAGTGCCTGAGTCTTTGGCCTCCCAAACGAAGTGCCTGAGTCCGCCAGTGCCTGAGTCTTTGGCCTCCCCAAACGGAGTGCCTGAGTCCGCCAGTGCCTGAGTCCTTGGCCTCCCCAAACGGAGTGCCTGAGTCCGCCAGTGCCTGAGTCTTTGGCCTCCCCAAACGGAGTGGCTGGATCCGCCAGTGCCTGAGTATTTGGCCTCCCAAACGGAGTGGCTGGATCCGCCAGTACCCGAGTCTTTGGCCTCCCCAAACGGAGTGGCTGGATCCGCCAGTGCCTGAGTATTTGGCCTCCCCAAACGGAGTGGCTGGATCCGCCAGTGCCTGAGTCTTTGGCCTCCCCAAACGGAGTGGCTGGATCCGCCAGTGCCTGAGTATTTGGCCTCCCCAAACGGAGTGGCTGGATCCGCCAGTGCCTGAGTCTTTGGCCTCCCCAAACGGAGTGGCTGGATCTGCCAGTGCCTGAGTCTTTGCCCTCCCCAAACGGAGTGGCTGGATCCGCCAGTGCCTGAGTATTTGGCCTCCCCAAACGGAGTGGCTGGATCCGCCAGTGCAGTGGGGGCAAAGGAGCCATGGCCCCTCCAACCGCCTGCTAGTAGATCCAAAGGGAGGCGGGACCATGTCTCCCAACCGCCTACTGGTGGATCCAGGGGGGGGGGCAAAGGGGTCATGCCCCCAACCACCTACTGGTGGATCTAAGGGGGGCCAAAGGGGCCATGGCCCCAACCGCCTACTGGTGGATTCAAGGGGGGGGGGCAAAGGGGTCATGCCCCAACCACCTACTGGTGGATCTAAGGGGGGCCAAAGGGGCCATGGCCCCAACCGCCTACTGGTGGATTCAAGGGGGGGCAAAGGGGTCATGCCCTTAACCACCTACTGGTGGATCTAAAGGGGGCCAAAGGGGCCATGGCCCCAACCGCCTACTGGTGGATTCAAGGGGGCAGGGCAAAGGGGTCATGACCCCTAACCGCCTACTGGTGGATTCAGGGGGGGGGGCAAAGGGTACATGGCCCCTAACCACCTGATGGTGGATCCAAGAGGGGGGGGGGCAAAGGGGCCATGGCCCACCCCCACACTGCCCTTACTGCCTACTGGTGGATCCAAGGGTGCAAAGGGGCCATGACCCCCAATCGCCTACTGATGGATCCAAAGGGGGGGGGGCTAAAGGGGCCATGCCCCCGCAACCGCCAACCGGTGGACCCAAGGGGGTGGGGTGGGGGAGGGGGGCAAATGGGTCATCCCCCCCCACCCCAACCGCCTACTGCTGGATCCAAGGGGGTCAACGGAGACATGTCCCCCAACAACCTACTGGTGGATCCAAGGTGGGGGGGGGGGGGGCAAAGGGCCCGTGCCCCAAACCACATGTAGTCGAATGAAAATGGACACATTTACGGGTTGAAAGCAAATCTAAGCAGCTTTGACTAAGGGCACTGGCAGATCCAGGGGGAGAGGGCATTTAGGGCAATGGCCCCATCCCCAAAGGTCTTGAAAAGATGATTCCCCCCCCAAAAAAAACTATAATAATCGGACGGACGAACGTATAGTTGCTGACGGATTGATGACGCGCTCTACTACCACCCCCCCCCCCCCCCCCCTCCCCCGGTCAACAACTTCTCGCTGACGGCTTACGGCCCGCTATCCCCCCCCCGCCAGTCAACAACTTTTCGCTGACGGCTTACGGCCCGCTATTCCCCCCCCCCCCCCGCCAGTCAACAACTTTTCGCTGACGGCTTACGGCCCGCTATCCCCCCTCCCCCTCTCAACAACTTTTGGAAATACGCCACTGGATTTGCTCTCCCCCCCCCAAAAAAGGCTAATTCCGCCAGTGCGCTTGGAGTGTTTCTTTACCGTGCTACTGTGCGTTATTGACCATATTTCCACGAGCCGTTTAAACTGGTTTAAAACGGATCGTTTAAAACGGATTAGTTGGTTTCCGGCCATGTAAGTGGGCATATCTGGCCAGCAATCATAGAGTACGAGAGGAGGCGTAACATATGCATATATATATATATAT
>JAXIVJ010018890.1:0-21688 GCA_036785665.1 Chirona hameri
GACATGAATATCAGACATGTGCATGGATCCCAAAATTAGATCCCGGGATCTGATCCCATAGATCTGGATCCGGGATGCTATGGGAGCATAGATCCACCTTCTCAGTTTTGTCGAGGGATCCACTGAGATCAAAGATACACCTTACATTTTTTTGCCGTGGGATTAACCGGATTATAGATACAGCATTGTATTTTTAACGCGAGATCCACTGGACCAACAAAACCAACAAAAGACCCGGTGGGATCCAGCAGATCCAGCATATATTAATAAATGGCAGCTGTACAAACAAAACATTAAAATAAATATCAATGGAAAGTTAAAAGCTGAAGTAATACATTTTACTGTGTGCTAGTTACCCTTTGACAGTAATGAATAGGGAAGCATCTTTGAAGAAAAAGAATATTAATACAAATGATGATACTATCAGAAGGTTCATCATCAAACAGGACCCATCATCCAAGAACACTTTGCAGCTTCAACATGGCTCCAATGCAGCTTTGAGTGAAAATTGTAACAAGGTGAGAGCCGAGATTGGTACCTACAAAGATAGATATCTCAACAGCAGAGCAGTACCAAGCTTTTTAAGCATAGCTTAGTTATATTTATGATGACACTGACTTTTTAATATCAACCCCACAGTTCACAGTAATATACAGCTTAAAAATGTAATATGCAAAAATAATATACAGTTGAAAAATCATACCAATACCAAATCAATACACAATTCATGGCAGCATCAAAAACTTACATCAACCAAAACATACCTCCTCAAATCAAATATTCTAAAAATCTGAAACCAGTGAACACAGAAGACCTTTAAATCCACACCCAATCTCGGCAGGTTTCAATCAAAACCGTATATACCAAGGCAATGTTCCGAATTCAGAGTTCAACGTCGAATGATTTCAATGCCAGTCATCATATCCACATCTGATCCCAAGCACCTTTGTTTAACTCGCGCCGTGCTGGTGCTCGGCGCCACCTTCGCCGTGCCGGGGGGGGGGGGGGGAGGGAGGTGTTTAGACACCCCCTCTAACTCGAAAACTAAAATGGCTAGAAAGACGCCAAGAAGACGCTTCAAAGCTCTTGAAAAGCACATTCGAAAGTACTTCAAATATATTTTTCCTCAAGACAATATTGAGGTCATCAGAGGTCATCAAAGGTAAAAATTTCCAGTTTTAGGACTTCGCTCCAGAAACCCCAGACATCACAGGAACTATGATAGCTAGGAACAAACGAAAAAAGCAATGGAACACTCTTGAAAAATGTAATCTGCATAGTGCCCTTATATTTTAGATCAGGGTCAATGCTTTAGGCTCTAGAGCTCATCAAATGTCAAAACGGCTATTTTTTACAAAACAATGTTTCACGAATAACTTTTACCTAATAAAAACAAGGCAATAACTTTGATGCCATTGTGTTTGTCTCGTCCAGGCTCTTAGAATCATTTTAATGTTGACCAGGTTAGGTCAACTTCAAAATTTGACCTCAGGTCAAGGTCAAGTGGTGATCCAAGTAGGTCATGTTGCATATGGGAAGACGTGCCTCGACGAGACAAACACATTGGTGTCAGTTTTACTTCTATATCATCATTATGTCGAGAGTTATTGACATACAACTGTTGGTGACCTCGGATGACCTCGGCTGAGCCTGTAGGGGTCACTGAACAAAAATAGAAGCTAGGTAATCAAGAATGGCCTATAATAACATGATCTAAAAAGAATTATACTGATATCTTGCGTATCCTTGGAATAGGAAGCATTTGAATATTTCCGCATTGACTTATCATGGGAGGTCACGAAATTGGCCCGACCTTAGGTCGCTGATATACAAAAATCCAAGATAAACGAATTGTAGATATATATATATGACCTTATGAAATCCTCTAGGTGTAAAACCGATCATCTAAAAACTGTGACTGTGGTACGACCACAAGTTTTTTTAGGTAGTGTCACGTGACCTGGTCTGGTGACCTGACCTGAGACGACCCGATGTATTTTTTTAAACATAATGTGGGCAATTGATGCTGCCGGAACAGTTGTGCCAAAAACGGCGGCAATGCACGCCGCCGTTGTTTCGTTATCCTCAAAAAACTGGAGAGGGGTATCTAAACACCCCCCCCCCCACAGCACGGCGCGGGTCACCGAAATGACTAACTTTATTACCATAGATGAATTAAAATCACCAAAACGTCACAACATTGAACATTTCGGTCGATAGACTTCTGTAAAAATATGTAAACTGGCTCCTAGGTCTAGGTTAGGTTAGGTTAGGTTAGGTTAGGATAAAAGCTTGATAAAAAATGGTGATTATTTAACATGGAGTCAATGAGAAAGTGGTCATTTCGGTGATGGATAATACGTTTCGGTGATAGATTAATACATTTCGTTGATGAATTAATACCCTACCATTTTGCAGTCATACTTTCTTGGCCTAGGGAATAACTTGACGTCACGGACACAGCCATTTGGGAAGGTCTTTTTTTCAAAAACGCTGACAAACCTACTTACTACTCGGCGATGCAAATGAGTAAAAGATATTCAATATTCTCCCTATTGAAGTAAAATTGAGAGTCCCAGCTTTCTTGCAGAATTATACAAAAATACTTGTATAAATTAAAATGTAATATGGCTGAGGTCGACAAGTCTTTCCATTGGCTAAGAGCCATGAGCACATGACGTAATGGTATTCAACTCAAGTATGACGAAGGACATATCACATATATGCAGGGGCGTTGGCACCGGGGGGGGGGGGGGGGGGGGGCAGCAGGGGCCCGGCCAACCACTCTAAAAAGTGTGTGTGTGGGGGGGGGGGGGCTGGCCTCCCCCGCTACAACCTTGATCCAAACCTTAAAGGGAATGTTTCACCTTTCTGAAAGTTGTCAAATATACGCTGGTTGTAGTCGAAAATATGAAGCAAGTGCTGCTGAAAACGATGGTGATAATTTTCTCTCGAAGGTCACTTAACTTTATACAAATTAAGTTTTTTTTTTAATTTGAGATGATAATGTCACTATTGAGCTATAGACCGCCGCTGATTGGCTCCATTTGGCTGAGAAAGTGGGATTGGCTGAAAAAGTCGCTGTCAGCCAATCAGCGGCGGCACTAGCGACCACATTTTGCAAACTATAAATTGAATTGCTTAAAAACGGGTAAGTTTTGGGGAAAGTTATCTTAATATTTTCAACATTTCAATAACGGCCAAAGATAATGGCTATCTCAGTTCAAAACCAATACAAAGGTGAAACATTCCCTTTAAGGTATTTAGGCTAAGAGTCTACATTATTTGCAAAATATTTGTGTGATCGCCCAAAACGATGCGGGGCAGAATTTTTGGGACGACACAAATTGGATACATTCTTGACACAGCCTTGAGGGGCGTCACCCGACCGACAGGAGCGCCACCAATATTGGCGAAAATTTTGCAGGGGGGGGGGGGCGCCTACGGACGGACGGAGGGGCGCCGTGACTGGCCGGAGGGCCGCCGTCACGGGCCGGAGAGGGGCAGTCACTAGTCGGAGGGGCGCCGTCACGCGCCGGAGGGGCGTGGTCACTGGCGGGAGAGGCGCCGTCACTGTCTGGAGGGGCGCCGTCAATGGTCGGCGGGGCGCCGTCACTGATGGGAGGGGCGCCAGCTTTGCATGGGCGCCTCGGGTCCAAAGGACCAGGTCATGCCCTGAATGACCGTATACTCGGTACGCCACTGGCATCTGACATAGAACCCTGCGTCAGACCAGAATTTGGCTGATACATTGTGTCCATATAGGTGTAATTTTTGTATGTAACAGAACATCTTCGACAACCTGAAGTGCATTCATGTCAAGGGTGAACAGCATGTTTACAACTGAGGATATGTGTTAGTTTGCGGGGTGCTGTGCATAGTGAGAAATATGTCAAGAACCGGACAAATAGCAGTGCCGGCGAACGGGCTAAGAAGTCTACCCGAGGCGGTAAGAGTGAAATAACCGCGCCAGGCGCATTCTTTCGCGGCTTTAGCGACCTCATCCGACATCGCAACAATCAACGGGGTCCTGTTCCTTCCACAGAGCTTTCTCAACGATTTTGTCCAAGAAGTCACCATCACTGAAACTTGCTCTTTCATAAGAACATTAAAATTCCACCAGCGAACTTTGACTTTTGGGATTCCTGACGCATTTCTGGTAAACGCTAAGGTGATGGAACAGAGTTGGTTTCAGGCTGCAGCGTAGTGTAGATAAAACTTAATGTGTCAAATGATTAATATCTGGAATAAGGAAAAAGTCATGAAGTAAGAGTTCTGGTGATCCTCATTAAAATAGTTGAATGAAAATGAAGGAAGGGAAATAGAGTCGGCTCCTCTGAATACGTGCGTACTAGTGATGTCATTCGGTAACCAAAATTTTGGTATACCCAAAAAATTTCAATACCGAATCGGTTATTGGTTGGTCAGATAAAACATTTTAGGTATGTTTCGGTCAAGCAAGTCAGTGATATGCATCAGACCGGCTACCTTTTTTGCAGGAAGTTCGGCATGTTCTTGCAGGTATCCAGCTGGTAAATAAGAATGTCAAGCAATTAATTTGGATTCTGATCATCAATACTATTATGTATTATTGAGGTATTTCTTTCCCTAAAAATGCACCTGCATATGCAAAGTAACGTTTGCCAACTTCTTACACCAATATCGGTCGGTCAAAAATCGGTCATTTTCGGGTTGGGAAAAATCGGTTTGGTTTTCGGTCAGCATAGCTACAATGAAATTAAAATTGGTATCGATTTGGTCAAGTTTCAGGCATTTTCTGAAAATGACATAACTAGTGCGTACCATAATATTGATTGTTGACTAGAAAATATGGACTTATGGGTCCGGCCCCCCACTCAAAATTTCGTGGCGACGCGCCTGCATATATGGCTTCGGCGCCATGAAAACAGAGGACGCATCCGTATTCAGTTATTACAATATTTGATACATGTGTTCACGTGAGCAAGGGCGGATCCAGCCGGCCGTGGGAGGGGGGGGGGGGGGGGCAACCAGTTTGAGCTGACCTTACCTAGGTAACCTCAATTTCGAACTTCTCCCCGGATTTAGGCCACTATATTTTGCAACCACACGGATTTCTAATGATTCCTGCTTTTATTAGCTTTTCGACCTTTTGGGATATCGAAAAGGTGTACCTGTGTTTTCGTTTCAGACTCAAGGTAAAAAAAACATGAAAAATGTGTGCTGAATCAATCCGGCTTTGCCCTTAACCCGCGAGTTTCTGGGGTATATTTGATAACGCGACTTACACGGGGGGGGGGGGGGGGCTATTTTTTGCCCCCCCCCCCCTTTCAGATCTCCGGAACTAGTAGACCGATTGTAAACATTCAAACGGCATTCAATAGCCCTGGGAAATGTATCGAAGGAAACATAATATTGTTGACCTCGGGGTCACTGATGATGTCACAGGTCAGGTCAAGTACAACATGTTTGACCGTGTCAAAAGGTCTCGATGGATGGAATTGTCGTGCGAAATTGCGATATTAAACGCATAAGCAGTCGATAAATCGGTATGAGTCGTGTGTCTGACACTTCTAAGTACCACTCTCAGCTGTTTATGACCTTGGGTCAGGTTAAGATCATCCGAGGTCACGATGTAAAATTGCAGATTACGGTCATTAGGCGCTGTAACACATGTTTATGTTTTTTTTTCGTCTAGAACGCGGAAAATGACCTTAGAGCATTGTTTGTTCCATATAAATAGAAGTAAAAAGCAAAAACGGAAATGATTTGTTATGCATAATAATGCTGTGAGAGGTAGTCGATTTGTGTCATTTAAAGGTCATAAGTCAGTCATTTTTGAAGATATCGACTTCAAATTTGGTACACACATTCACCGAACACGTATAAATCACATATAATCCGTTTTTTTTTTAAATTCTGAATTGTTTAAAAAATTTGGTAAAAACCCAAACAAATATATTTTGATTTCTCAAAATTTTGAATTAAAAAAAAAATCAAAAATCCGGGATAAAAGTTTGATAGCACGGTATTTTCTCAGTAATTTTATTTAAGACAATTGAATTTATCTCAAATATTGTACTTTTGACAGCGTTTTCCGAAAACCATTATTTTTCAACAAAAACCGAAGAACATGACGTCACTCTGACGTCATGTCCGGTTGACTTATCATAACCTCATCTTTTTTATTTAGCCAATATGTGCAGAATTGACGTGAGAGAAGGCTCTACAAGATTGGTGACGATACTGGTGTTGGTTTAGGAGTTATTGCAAAATATCGAGGGGGAACCCCCCCCCCCCTAGTAAGTCGCGGGTTAAGAGCAAGGACGGATCCATCCGTGCGTCTTCGGGGCCAACTACTTTTTGCTATAAGGTATCGACCTTGTCAAACAACAAGAGTTAGGTATCTTAGATTTGAATCGTTTCTTTTTGCGGTCGAGGAAAAAAATGTTAGTGGAAAGAAGCTATCATAGAAATTTAAAACAGAACTTGGAGCATCAAATAAATGGTAGTTTTCTTCAGAATTTCCAGCTCCGAATATCGTATAGTAAACCGAGGGGAGGGTCCGACCGGAAAATAATACGCATTTCGCTGCACAAATGTTTGTCGTTGTTATCTGTTGCGCTCCGATAAAAAAGAGCTAAAGACGAGGACGTAAACATGATCGAACCAGTCGCACTTCCGCCATTCAAAACAATAAACAGAGATGACCTGATCATGGCGTCAAATTCGATATGCATTTCGAGAAACTTTAGCTATCCATCTATGCACCGCATACGAATAGGATGATCAACTTCCGTTGCCAGGTTCTCGAGAGAAAACAAAATATGTCTCTGCTCCCGGACCTAGAGGCAATTTGCGCATCTCGGCGGGCATAGATACGACACACGCAGACGAAGTAACCGATACCTACTACGGTGAACGCTGCATTTCTCATATTACTGCCATACAGTATATGGCAGAAAACCTCTCTGAGCATTCAGGGTTGCTTACCTGCGGCAGCCAGCCAGGCAGCGCCAGCCTGACATAATCTAGCTGACGACTTCCCGATCGCGCAAAGAAGTCTTCGACTTCGCTGGTGGATGACATTAGGTATCGGTGGGCTTCGCGCATGATCAGTGCCTCCATCCGGAGCTCGGTCATTGTCAATCGGAGGGAGGATAGTCTTCTCCACCTTACTGAACACCCTCTCCTCCTCCGCCGTTGTAACCGGAAGGACGGCAAGGACCTACAGGAAAAAGGATGGATTTGGACCGATTGTTCTATTGTAGACTTGCCAATACCGAAATGGTGCTGGATAGAAATAGTGAAATAAGGACACATGTAAACGTGGTAATTATTAAACTTATAAACTACCCCTCGCATTGGTGGGGGTCATTTTGACCTCCCTGAGGTTTTTCGAGAATAGCGGAAAAACAGCGGCGCTTTAGCAAAAATCGTTTAAATTGAGCCAAATATGCCCACTACCGTTCTAAAAACGAGAATATAACATGTATTCAAGTTCATGTCTGGGGGGGGGGGGGGCGCTGGCCTCGTTGTCCCCCCTGGATCCGCCTTTGGTATGGAAACCCAGCCACCCTTGTGAACCAGGTGAGCTATAGTACCGTTTTAGCTTTGATAGAGAACATAGGTACCTTTCCATTTCATTTTTCCCCCCTTTTTCGTTTAAATATGATTCGGAGTCGACTGCCTCTTCATGACAATGTCCTAATCGCCAGTACCGAATAATTCAAAAGTTTGAACCTAACTTCCCACGCTTAGAGCGCAGCACCCTTCGATTTAGTACTAGCCGTTTTCACGAAGGATTTTGCGTTTGGGGCGTTTGGGGCCTTTGGGGCGTTTGGGGCGATTGGGGCGATTGGGGCGATTGGGGCGATTGGGGCGATTGGGGCGATTAGGGCGTTTGGGGTAGATGGGTCTATAGCTTGTAAGAACACGGGTTTTTCCGGTGATTTTTGATATCAATCACATTTTTATCAATTAATGTATAAGTATATGCTCCTACAATGCAATATTTACCGTTAGTTTGCTTTGAATATTCACATTCTCACAATTGTTCATGATCTCCTCTCTCGAATCCGCCAAAAGGGCGTACGTCCTTAGCGTTGCATGCTTCATCGTATACATTAATGCTTAGATTAATAATGCCATTTTTTAATCAAGAATGATTTTTGTTCATTTCAACATTTGCGAGTGCCACGCGCTGTGGTACCACCGCTATCAGAACGCAACCAGGGGCGTAGCCAGCATTTTTCGAGACAGGTGTATCCGGCCGGAGGGGGGGGGGGGGGGAGGGGGGCGTCACAGTGCGTGTGTGCGTGTGTGTGTGTGTTGGGGGGGGGGGGGGGACAGTCCCCATACATATCCGAAACGGCATTTAGGCCCATTCCAGGCCTGAGAGGGCGCATACCAGGCCTGAGAGGGCCCATTTCAGGCCTGAGAGGGCCCATTTCAGGCCTGAGAGGCAGGCGCGTAGCCAGGATTTCGTCCAGGGGGCGGCGCCTAGAAGGGCCCCCTTCCAGAGCGCTGAAAGGTAGCAACCTAACACATAAATGCACGGAGAAACGACTCGTTATTTTTTATTACCCGCATATAATTTAACTTGTAGTGAAATTGCGCCGCGGAGCGGCGCAAAAATTTTGAGTTTTATTCCCTGGACAACTGCATTCTTACTGTTGAAAGGCCTAGGGTCCCTTCAGATCGTCTAGGAGTCCCTTCAGATCGTCTAAGGGCCCCTCCGTCCTTTTCAACGCCTTTTTGACCTGTTCAGAGACTCATCTGGGAACTGCGAAAAGACATGATGTGGAGTGGGTGATATATATTAAATATAAAGAGGGCTTACTCTACAAGAAAAAATTAAACCGGAGCCTGCGGGAATATTGTAACACCCTTCGCTAGCGATTAAGAGGCATTCGGTATCATGTCATTGCTCGTCTTAAGGATGAGCAATGGCCTGTTACCGAATGCTTCTTAATCGCTGACGAAGGGTGTTACAATATACCCGAAAGCTCCGATTTTAATCTTTTTATTGTGGAGTAAGTCCCCTTTGTATGTAATCTTCATCTGGGAGCTCTACGTACTTTGGGCCATTCCGGTCCGACCAGGGACTCCTCTGACCTTCCAAGAAGCCCCTCTTATGTGTCAAGGGGCCATTCGGCCTGTCCAGTGGTCCTTCCGACCTGGCCAGGGACTGAACTGGCTGCTTTGTCACCCTGCGGACATGCTCAGGGGCCCCTCCAGTCTGGCTAGGAACTCATCCATCAAGGGCCCTTCCGACCGGCCCATGGACTGTTTCGGTCTAGCTAGGGGCCCCTTTGATTTGCCCAGGAGCCCCTCCGATCTGCCCATCGACTCTTCTGGTCCGACTGCGCTGGCTGCTTTGTCGCCCTGCCGACATGCTCAAGGGGCCCTCCGACCTGCCCTGGGGCCCCTCCGTGCTGGCTAGGGGTCAATTCAGCATGTTCGGGGCCCTTCTTACCCGCCCAAGGGCCCTTTCGGTCTGGTCACGGGCTCCTCCGATCTGCACAGGGGCATTTCGAACTTTCCAAGGCCCCTCTGGTCTGTCCAAGGGCCCTCCAGCCTTCTAAGGGGACCTTCCGACCTGGCAAGGAACTGCGCTGGCTGTTTTGTCGCTTTGCGACATGCTCCGAGGGCCCTCCGACCTGCCCTGGGGCCCCTCCGTGCTACTCCGTAACTAGGGGCCCATTCGGCATGTTCAGGGGCCGTCCTGACCCACACAGGGGCCCTTTCAGACTGGTCGGGGCCCCTCTGACATGCACAGGGGCCCTTTGAACTTCCCAGGGGCCCTCTGGGGTCTGTCCAAGGGCCATCCAACCTGCTCAGGGGCCCTTATAACCTGGCAAGGGACTGTGCGGGCTGCTGTGTCACCCTGCCGACATGCTCAGGGGCCTCTCGACCTGCCAAGGGGCCCCTCTGTGCTGGCTAGGGGCCATTCGACGTATTCAGGGGGCCCTCGGACCCGCTCATGGGCCCTTTCGGTCTGGCCAGGGGCCCCTCTGACATGCACAGGGCTCTTTTGAACGTCCAAGGAGCCCTCTGGTCTTTCAGAGAGGGTCTTGGTGGCCCTAAAGGGCCTCTGAAGTACTCTAAACTCTCTAAAGACCGCACTTCGCGTGGTAAAGAGCCCATGAAAAGGGCCGACGAGACCGCGCTTCGCGCGGTCTCGTCGGCCCTTTTCGGCGCGTTGCGCGTGCCGAAAAGGGCCCTCCGCCGCCGAAAAGGACCCTCCTGGCCCCCGGACGGGGGGGGGGGGGGGGCAGGCACCCGCCGCCCCACCCCATTTAGCTACGTGCCTGCTGAGAGGGCTCACGAAAGGGTTCTTCCTCCTTATCATAGGGCTCTCTGACAGACCAGGAGGGTCCTTGTATTGTGTGAGAGGGCTTTGGATCCGCTTCTCTCATGGTATTTTACAACAACATAAAATGACAGCCGCCAGGCCGCGTGGTTGCAGCCGGGCATAGGGGCCCCGGCAAAATCTCCCGGGTGCAGGAGCACCATTTGCACCCCCATGGCTACGCCTCTGAACGCAACATACCAAAATCAAAATTGATTTGATGGTCCTATCCAATGGTGAAAACCTGATCTCAATCGGAGCAGTGGTTGCAAAGCTTCCGAAAAGCATCTGTATGGCCGGTTCGGGCCGGGTCGGGCCGGTTCGGGCCGGGTCAAATGTAAATTTGTCTAGTAAGTTGACGAGAAACCTCACGGGCGCTTCGCGCCCGCTTGGTAATAACTGTATACATATGTACCGAACTGTAACTAACAAACAACTGGTAACAGTGCAAATTGTTTGAAAGCAGGAAGAGGCAGGAGGACTTTTCGGCACAAAATGGTCCCTCCTGATTTGGAGGAGCCTGCAGTCTCCTTCAGATCCGCAGGGACCATTTATGTGCGGAAAAGTAGTTCTGCCTCTTGCTGCTTTGAAACCATTTGCACTGTTACCAGTTGTTTGTTAGTTACAGTTCTGTACATATGTATAGTTATTATGAGCATATGTACTATTGAACGCTAACTGCCACCGGTGATCGTGATTTACTATCCGAAGAATATGTATATGAAAAACTACCTTAATTTCAATATGTTTAATCATACCGAGATGTGCAACCAGAAATAGGGGTTACCTGAGGTTTGGCTCCACTCACGGTCTGGTTTCAATATTAAAATTTCGTTTTCCACGACCGGTCCTGGCCTATAGTCCCACTATTAGCTCTTCGGTCCAGCAAGTTGGGCACCTCTGGAGCAGCTTCCGGGTGCCGATGTCCGCGTCTTTGCGGTCAAGTCGCCTTTTTTGGAACTCGGCAGACTAGCTAAAAATGTAGCCCGCTTGAAAATTAATATTTTATGAAGGTAGTGGCCCTGGGGATGGCAGTAGGTACCGCCAAGGAGAGACTCTGCGAGACACTTAATTAATTCATTTTCCCATTTTCCAAATTTGTATAAGCAATTGTGTATTTTGTGTCATGCCGCGAAGCGGCGCGAAATTTTTCAAGTTTTTGCACTGTGGATGGCTGGATTTTTACTGCTGTAAAGGCAATTTTTACAACTGTACGTCCGACCGTTTGGGGAGGCAAATAATAGTTTCAAGACCTGGGGGGGGGGGAGGGAGGGTGCATGGCCCCTTTGGCCCCTCCTCTGTATCTGCCCCTGGGATCCACTGGATCATAGATCCAACATTGTATTTTTGCCGTGGGATCCACTGGGATCATAGATCCGACCTAATATTTTTACCGTGGGATCCACTGGATCATAGATACAACCTTATATTTTTGTCGTGGGATCCACCGGATCATAGATCCAACATTGTATTTTTGCCGTGGGATCTACTGGGATCATAGATCCTTCTCTGGGACCCATGTAAATATACATCCATGCACATATTCATTGAATATGGAAGGTTAGAAAGGAAAAAAAACCGCCATAATTTGGCCCAATTTGTCAAATTGACTCAATTTCCGAAGAGATAATTCCTGCATGCCTAGATAATATAAAGTCCCGGTAAACGCAGTTTCTATCTACACCACAATTTGCGCATAATCATCTCAAATATCTATAGGCGTAGCCAAATAATATTGTAACACTCAACTTCACTGATGAAATAAAATGCTTCGCTATTTGGCACATGTTACGTTTCATCGTCAATACTAGAGATGTATCTAGGGACCGATGATTTTGAGTATCCAAGCCCACAAAAGACAATGGGTAGCAGATCTCCCGAATAAAAACACCTCTAGTTATTACGACGTTTGAAATTTTTGACGCGATCTGTTCCCCGTGCTTCTCTCATTTTGAACAAACTCCAGAAATCCTGCGCGCAGCTTCCAGACAGCTATGCAGCAAGTGGTTGACACCAGGCCTTTGATCCGTTGGTTACCTATGCCTTCCCAAGTTATGCGCGAGACCGTCTCCACATTTATTGCGATGCTGCATGTTGTAAATATCAGTCATGTATCGCGCCAACTGATCACACATACTTGCTACGAAAATACCGTGTCGGTTCACCACTACTGCGTGTTGTCATTGACATAATTTCGTCAACTCTTGACAGTTGTACCGCACATCAGTAGCACACGCACCTAAAATTCGCACATCAGTAGCACACGCAGTCACCTACACGACGTTGACAAGACAATTATCATGTCTCAGATCCCATGCTGTAGGGGGCCCGCTCAAGACAATTATTTCATTTTTTATCTACATTTACAATGATTGTTTTCGGCATGTGGCCGAAATCCGCGAAGTTCTCTAAGAAAAAAACGGATGGATGGGGGCCCGCACACAAGGGGCCCGCTCTTAGGGCTCTGACTCTCCCCCAAATGGAATCCTGCGTGCGCCACTGGGTGGTGGTGATTCGGGGTTGGGTTTTAGGGCGCCGTAACTTCTGAGGTTCTATGCCACTAATACCTATTCTGGATATCATACCAAACAATTTTTTTCAGAATCTACGCTGGGACCTGCAACAGTGTGAATTAACAAGCGAATCAGCCTACAAGGGTCTGCACTGCAAGGATGTCACACAGAGGAGGACAGAGGGCCTCCCATCAGGTCGACAGAGGGTCTCATCAGGTCGACAGAGGGCCCTCTCAGACCGACATAGGGCCCCTCAGGCCGATCAAGGGCTTCTTCAAGTCGGGTGAGGGCCCCCTCAGGCTGACAGAGGGCCCCTCATGCCTACTGAGGGCCCCCTCAGGCCGACAGAGGGGCCCTTTCAGGCGGCTAGAGGGGCCGTCGGGTCGAAAGGGGATCCCTCAAGCTGGCCGAGGGCTCCTCAGACCACCAGAGGGTCCCTCATGCCGACATAGGGCCCCTCAGGCCTACAGAGCCCCCCCCCCCCCACAGGGCTACAGAGGGTCCCCTCAAGCTGGCCGAGGACCCATCAGGCCACCAGAGGGTCCCTCATGCCGACATAGGGCCCCTCAGGCCTACAAAGGGCTCCCCCTTCAGGCCCGTCGGGTCGAAAGTGGCCTCCTCAAGCTGGCCGAGGGACCCTTCAGGCCACTATAGGACCCCTCATGCCCACATAGGGCCCTCAGGCCTACACAGGGCCACTCATGGCGACAGAGGGCCCCCTCAGACCGACATAGGGCTCCTCATGTCGATCACGGGCCCCCTCATGCCGAACGAGGGCCCTCTCAGGCCTGCTGAGCCCCCCCCCCTCATACCGACAGAGGGCCACCCCTCAGGTCGACAGAGGGCCAACTCAGACCGACAGAGGGCCGCTTATGCCGACAGAGGACCCCAACAGGTTGACAGAGGGCCCCCTCAGACCGTCAGAGGGCCCCATCAGACTGGCAGGGTCACTCAGGCGATCAAGGGCCCCTCATGCCGACCGAGGGCCCCTCAGGCCGACTGAGGGACCCCTCAGACCGACAGAGGACCCCCTCAGGCCGATAGAGGACCCCTTAGACCGAGCAAGGGCCACTCAAGCCGACCGACGGCCCCTCAGACCGATCGAGAGCCTGTCTGGCCAGCCAAGGGCCCTTAAACGATACACAAGGTAGACCCCTCAGCCCAAGGGGGTACCCGCGGGTGCCCAGGGTACCCCTTGGATACGCCCTTGAGTTACTATAACCTCATTTTTGTCCTTCGGTCAACATGCGTGGAATTAATGTGAAAGAAGGTAGTGAAAATTTGGTGACGATACTAGCAAGGTTTACGAGATATTGCAAAATATCGCGATGGGGTGGGCAAAAATTGTTCCCAGTATTAGATACGTGTTATCCTTGTTAGGTATGTTTTCCTGACTATATTTTATCGAGAAGTTTGTTATCAAAATATATATCATATTTCAATTTATGTTCGAGAATGTATGCATGGCAATGGTCGAACGGGTAACAAATACTGCAGATCACTGGTGATATTTGTTTAGTAAGTGCGGTAGTTACGATCAAAAGTTTTAGTTTGATTACATTGTGTAATATATAACCAGCAAGTTACTGGGCAGCTATTGTCCTATCTACCGATATATCGCAATGTTGAGCAAACCACAGATCATATAGCCATGACAATTGAAAATGGAAAATTGTTTCAGCATACCTATATTACCCAAATTAACCCTCGCCCTACGGGAGCTTTTGTTCACCTTCGCCCTATGGGGGGGGGGGGCTGACAGGCCCCCCTGTTAACTTCCAAACCAAGCAACTTAGAGCAATGCGGTAAAAACCAGCATGTTTCCTGTCGTGAGAGGAATCTAACAGTATGCGATTTTTAGGTTTCAGGTCAACGGGTGACCTTCCAGGTCAAGTGAATGACCTCGGATTTACCATGTCCAGAACAGCGATTTTGCTCTTCAGAAACCCTCAAAATTAGAAATTGATAAATGTAAATAAAAGGCATGTTCTTAGACCAGTTTTGACTCAGGAATACAAAAAAAGTTATTATTTGTTCGTATCTTGTCCAAAAATGTAAAATAAAGTGTTTTTTTTTAAATGACGTCATCAGTTTCTTACACTTGGAGGCCATCACTCAGTCAATAATGGATATATTGCTTTGAAATTGTGTATGAGTATTGTCCATACTGAGTTCTCTCACATATATTCCGTTTTTTTCTAATATCTTCGAAAACTTTGATTTTGTGGGAATTTTTTCCATTTATTTTTTATTTTAGGGATCAAAAACCCAAAATTTGGAAAATCCGAGATAGCCATTTTAAAGAAAATGATATTTTATATCTTTGGTGAATTGGGTTTGCAATTTGCTTCAAAACTCTGTTTTCTACAATTTTTCAAATATTTCTCATTTTTTTTACCAACATGACGTCATCAAAACATTATTATCTCCCAAAACACTTAACCAATTTCAAATAAATGTCTACTGCCTACGTATAACTGTTGTAAACTCAGCTACCACAAATTTCAGCAAGATGCACCCCATGTGTCAAAAGTTATTCAATAAAAACCTCAGGGGGGGGGGGGGGCCTGTCAGCCCCCCCCCCCGTAGGGCGAGGGTTAACGGGTCACCGTTGGTCAGGTAAAACTGACGGAACAGTGTATTTATGTTCAATAATTTTATAGTGTAAAACAGAGCGACATATAATATATTTGCGGAATATTAGCCTGGCCCAAAATTTTGTATAATAATAAGTAAAGAAAGTACCTAACTTCGTTCGGAGTTCAAAGCCACATAAACCAAAGCATTCTGATGTTTCGCATCCCAACAACACCACAAAATATCAGATAACGAGACATCGTTGACATTTCTTCTATATGGATTGGCTCGCAACATCCTATGAAACGGAAACGCATCAACGCAAATAAACCATGCTTACCTATACGATTGTGACACGTTTACGATCATGCATACTGTCTGGTGATAGCAGAAATGTATGCTATTTTATTTCAGTTTTGTATGTTTATAACGTTACTGAAAAGTTGACCCCTGTCGGTCTGATCGCGCCAAAATGTTCGTCATCAGTTTAAGTTTATGTTTAAGTTGATTTGCCACGATCGCCGACGGTACAAGCCATTTATGGGCGAAGTCGCCCAGATAAAACCAAGTTCAGTTAATTCAGTCTTCGCGAGTCCTATACAGTATACATATTCGTAATACAGAATAATTAAATTCAATAAACTGTTCTTTGTGCAGTGACGAGAGTAACTAATTGCCGCGATATAATGCCATTGCCATTGATGTTGCCAGAAAGATAATTATGGTTATTGATTTTTTGTATGTCGCTCCGACACTCAAAAAGCAATTGTGAGTATCATAGTATGCAAATAAACTTGTTCACTAATCACTATAGACACAAGACTATGAGCTATACAATGTCGGCGGTCGGAATTTCGGCCCGGCGGGTCTGGCGCTGATCTGGAACTGGCTGGCTCGCTATCTTACCGAGTCCGTCCTATATCTGACTGACTGTTCTTGTCAAGCTGTTGATTCAGCTCGCTATCTTGCCGAGTCCGTCCTATATCTGACTGACTGTTCTTGTCAAGCTGTTGATTCAGCTCGCTATCTTGCCGAGTCCGTCCTATATCCGACTGACTGTTCTTGTCAAGCTGTTGATTCAGCTCGCTATCTTGCCGAGTCCGTCCTATATCTGACTGACTGTTCTTGTCAAGCTGTTGATTCAGCTCGCTATCTTGCCGAGTCCGTCCTATATCTGACTGACTGTTCTTGTCAAGCTGTTGATTCAGCTCGCTATCTTGCCGAGTCCGTCCTATATCTGACTGACTGTTCTTATCAAACTGTTGATTCAGCTCGCTATCTTGCCGAGTCCGTCCTATATCTGACTGACTGTTCTTGACAAGCTGTTGATTCAGCTCGCTATCTTGCCGAGTCCGTCATATATCTGACTGACTGTTCTTGTTAAGCTGTTGATTCAGCTCGCTATCTTGCCGAGTCCGTCCTATATCTGACTGACTGTTCTTGTCAAGCTGTTGATTCAGCTCGCTATCTTGCCGAGTCCGTCCTATATCTGACTGACTGTCCTTGACAAGCTGTTGATTCAGCATGAGTAGTGCGGTGCATGTGATGTGCTTACCCTTAGCCACGCCCAACTCAGGATTGGCGGAGCTGGTTTGTGGCAGTGTTTTCAATAATACTAATAATTTTGCATCTCTATTTTCGGCATCTTCAATCCAACTAAGCGCTCAGCCGGCAGTGATGCAGCTCCGAGGCAGTGGCGGCGGAAGGTATTTTCGAATGGAGGGGGGGGGGGGGGCGGCGGGCAAAGAAACCCAACTGGGGCCCCCTCGGCCAAAGGGCCCCCACGGCCAAAGGATCCCCCCCCAAGAAAACACAAGCAAAATATGTCGCGAAATGGTATCTCCTCGGATTTAGGCCACCATATTTTGCAGGAACCCTAAATGGTCGCAAAAACGTCGGACAGGCCCATGTTGAAGTCTCAGGTCTTCCGAAGGCCCCCTCGGACCGATCAAGGGTCCCTCAGGCCTACCGAGGGCCCCTCAGGCCGTCTGAGGGCCTTCTGTCGGACTTAGAGGGCCCCTCAGGCTGGCTGGGGCACATCGGGGCCCTCGGTCATTTTTGGGGGTAAAAAAGAAGAAAAAATCGAGCCAACTTCTTCGAGGGCACCTCTTACAAATTTATGGGGGGCAAAATCATATTTTTGCCCCCTCCTTCATTGTATTGAGTGGGGGAAGCTGCCACCCCACCCACTCCCCCTCTTCCGCCGACCCTGCTTCGAGATCAGAGATGATGAACTATTTTTCGATAATTATAATGTGCAAAATATGAGAGCATTTAGTTTGATAACAAGGAGCCTTGTAAGCCTTGTAATACAAGTGTAATAAAGCCTTGTAATAAAAACGCAATAAATTAAATGAAAACTACTCAAACAGTCCCGTTATTGAAAATAAAAACATTGTATTTTTGATGTAGGACGAGACTTTCTATTCAATAAAGCATTGTATATAGCCGTTATCGTATAGCTTAACCACATGATTTTGTGAACGTTCCACAACCGAGCTGCAACTTATTGAATTTGCAATACCTTTATTAGCATTAGCCTTTAGGAACAACAAATAAAGGATCAAATTTGCAGGAGTCAAGCCTATTTGTTGTAACTATAGGTCAAATAATAATTTTGCGACAATAATCAATAACTTAAACATATACAACGTAATCATACACAAAATAGCCCTTTTGTTTTGTCGTCTCATGAGTCATGCATTGATAAATACATCGGATGTTGAAAAGTGAATTGTGTGTCTCCAATGAAATAGTGTTTTTTATTTACACAAACAGGAACAATTGTAAAATTTGAAATACCACATCGCGTGAGCCAGGGGTTTAAAAGTTGCATCTCTACTCTATTGCACGATCACGCAAGGCGTGAGGCGCTTCAAAACGGTGGGCGTTGTGGTGGGTCGGGGAAGAGAGGGGCGGGTGACACGACCTTTGACCGGTCACCCTCCCCTCTCGGACCAGACTAGCCATCATGCGCTCCGAATGTGCTGGGGCTCTGAAACTGTTCTGGTTAGTTCGGTGTAGCGCCGCCCGCAGTGGATAGTAGTTACTTTCAAGAGAGACTGTACAACGCAAGCTTCAGGGCTTCGAAGAACTCCTATATGAGCTCCGGGAGACTGTCAGGGATGCTGGCTGCCATGGTGTCATGGTGCTGTCATGGTGCTGCCATGGTGCCTCGTACCGAGTCCATGATAAACGCAAAACAATACTGTTTAGAGAGAGGCCCCAAATACAGACGTACTTGGCCCCAAGTACTTGGTGTGTACCGAAGCTCTCCTTGCGAGTACACAATAATATAAGCTCTTCCGAATCCGTAGTGTCCATCGTGGCCCGGAAACGGCATATTTGCATTTAAAGTGAGATTATTTACTCTGCAAGGCATTCTGAATTATACATAACTGGAAAGTTATGTTACCTTGAAAGTTACCTGCATATAATTCAACTGCAAATCATTCATATTCTGCTATGCTGTAAATATGTCTCGAGCTTAGCATACTGAATGACATGTATGTATCTGTGACGGCAACAGACGATTACAACCACCCGTTTTTCCGCTCCGTTTAGTTTAAGCAGCAGTTAGGCCTATTCAACTGAAGCTGGATACAGTTGGCTGTAGTGATGCAGTTGCATGGATACACAATAGTGGTAGGTATAGCGTTATTCGATGGATGTGCAGCCGCAGGAATACAGTTTATTGGCAACATAGGAAGTGGAACAAGTTTCAAATGCAATCAGAATCAAGTAAATGCGAACTTATGTTGTACCGGGGTGAGTGTTGCAGGTGGTACCGGTACTACCTGCAAACCTGTGGTACCGGTACTTCATGATTTTTTTTTAATGTTACACCAAACGATATGCCTAGCAATATGAGTAATATATATGATATAGCATGCTTAACTCAACATATGTGTGTATGAATCAGAGGTATTTTGAAAGATGCATATTATTTTCTTTGATTACAAATCCGTATCTCGGTGCGGACCTTAGATGCGAAACATTAGACGTTGAAGTTGCGTTGAATCATAATATTCAAATTTTGCACACCAAATGTCGAACACAAAATCTGTGCTCTTGATTTTTTCCTTCTCTCGAATAAGATGTTTTTCTTTATAATGAACACATACTTTTTGAATTAGCAAAAATAGCGTCTTAATCTCCTCAAAGAACTCCAATTACCATCAAAGCAGTTGGGTTGGCAGAACCCATCTCAACGTGATAACCACATTGCTAGATGTTGACCCTAGTGACGTCAACGGTGATGTGACGTCACCACATGAAGTGGCCGGAGTTGGCCGACTTCAGTAGCATAGTCGTGCCATTCCATAGATTCTCTCCGCAGGCCCATCCGTTGCAGACGGCAGCAGACGGTGGCGGCGGTGGCGGCGGTGGCGGCGGTGGCGGCGGTGGCGGCGGTGGCGGCGGTGGCGGCGGCGGCGGTGGTGGTGGCGGTGGCGGCGGCGGCGGCGGTGGCGGCGGCGGTGGCGGCGGTGGCGGCGGATGCGGCGGCGGCGGTGGCGGCGGTGGCGGGCGGGCGGCGGCGGTGGCGGTGGCGGTGGCGGTGGCGGTGACGATGGGGTGTGAGTCAAGTCGGCAAGCCGCGGGTAACGCCCGTCCCACGGGGACCTACCGCCGCCGCCGCCGCCGCCGCTCGGTTCGGCCTTATTAGGGTAGCGGCGGATTCCACTCTGTCACTGGCTGACCCGCCCCCGATAGGCCGTCAGCGGGCTCAGAGAACAGAGCTGAGGGCGGGGCGGTGACGTACTGAGGAACGTTCGCGATGATTCGCTCAGCGCAGCGGTGTGGGCTGGTGCCTAGCCTCTGAGAAATGCCTCTGAGAATGACTCTGATAAAGTTACACATCTACTCGTACTTCCTTTGATACTCTGATGTTCATGGATATGTGTAAACTTTCTGCAACATACATTCACAGTTTCACTCCTACCCATGGGTGGAGCTTTTCAGAAAAAGTTGGTGCGGCAAAATGCTATTTAGGCTGGATGTTTTCAATGGTTCAAGTGTAAAATGGCACTTTCACCCAGGAAACCTTAAAATCTGACAAAAGTTGGTGGGGCAAAACACAAAGTTGGTGCGGCAGTCGCCCCACCATTTAAATAGGAAACTCCACCCGTGCTCCTACCTCCCACTTTGAACTGCCAGCCGCATTCGTGAAATTCCTGCAATGATTGCAGGCGAAGCTGTTGAAATATGTCCCCATGTCCATATTAGGCCGTTTGCTATGGAGGGTAAAGACAGCCACAGCATTAATAAAGCGCAATGAAGATTTCCGTGGTGATAACAACCCCACACTGTCGAGCTTGGGACAGTATCCGTCAATCTGAACAGCTGTTACTACCAAATGTTTCGAAACCATTGCACCAACAGATCACGGCTGTCACGGCTGATTCCACTTTCCTTACAGTCATGGTCTACGGACTCCAATGTTTATACCCATCCACCCCCATCACAATATGACCAGGTGTACCCTCTTTCTCTGTTCAAGCGAGAGCGACACACACAATCTTACGCTAACACAATGGGCGTCGGCGAACGGGGGAAGGGGGGGGGGATGGAGGTGAGGTGGAGGAGGGGGGAAGTCCCCCAAGAAAGCAGACTTACTTTTTTCTGAATTCGTTCCAACGGATATTCAACTAAATTATTCTTAGCTTTAATTACATGTCATTTTCAACCCTATATCGTTGAGTCCTTTCTTTGTACTTACAGATGTAG
The DNA here is from genome assembly GCA_036785665.1 of Chirona hameri. Classification (NCBI taxonomy): domain Eukaryota; kingdom Metazoa; phylum Arthropoda; class Thecostraca; order Balanomorpha; family Balanidae; genus Chirona; species Chirona hameri. The sequence continues at coordinate 21,151 of JAXIVJ010018890.1, forward strand.
GAAGGTAATTAATTACTTTGTAGAAAATAAAATTATGATATGGCTAAAAGTTGGTACACAAGATTGGCTTCTGCTATGATTGAATGTCAAGTTCATCCATTCATTCACCATTCAATCCAAGGCCTTAGATACAATTCAGCCAGGGCAGCGAATAGTGTGACGTCATGGGTACATCCATAAATATGCTGTGTTCAAACAGCAATCAGTTTTAGAATTTAGTCCCTTTGAGCCGCTGAAATTTATATAAATGAATGCTATAGCAGTATGCTTGGTATAATTTCAATGGTTGAAGAACTCTCTACAATCAATACTCAATAAGTTTTTTGGAAATACATCATAGAAGGGGTAGCTGGGGAATTCCAGGACAGATCGACCCCAAACATCGCAAAATAACACCCTACATCTCAGGTTTCGATAACATTAAGGCTTTGAAGATATTTGGGGCGTAGATTCACGCTATGAAATTTTCACCCTCGTCCTTCGAATAGTTTTCGAGTTACTGCCTCGGGCAACTTTGCAATATCCTGCAAAACTCTAT